>JARKIA010000263.1:0-230979 GCA_029289565.1 Mycena galericulata
CTTACAGAACACTTTTCGCCCGACCCCGAGTCGAACGGGGGAGTTTCTGCGAAATCAAGACAGTGCACATCCTACAATTTGCAGATGCACACCATGTGCCTTCGGGCTATGGTTAGTAGAAGGAAAGAATCTTAATACAACTGTACCTCAGTAAGCATATAATGGCCGCCAAAATGTGGATGCTGATTTATGGGACTCAGTGATGTCTCGTAAGAATCTTGCGACACCGACGGAGAAAAGACTCGAGGGAGCGAGCCAGCAAGAAAATATAAAAAGGACACGATATCTCGCAGATGCACACCATGTGCCACCGGACACTGAAGGGACATAGAATGCAACCCAGCCAACAGACAGCACCGGGAAGCGGGGAAGTGCGGACACTCACAGGCTGAAAATCGCCTTGAGCCCGGCCGTGGCCTGCATTTATGTAAGGTGACTTTGAAAGGTTTTGTGCGATGCGCCGTGACAGTCCTGCGGCAAGTTGAAAATTTTGAATTTTGAGTCCGAGTTTGAGGCGGCAACGGGTCGCTGCACACGAGCGACGCGGACGGTCGCCACATGCGCATTGCATTGCATGCCGAAGAGGATGTGCGAATTCGGGATCCGCGTGCATGTACATCGCCTCGGTTACCGAATTCGTTCGGTGCGTACCCGACATCCCTAAAAAGGTCCGTGCATTGAGTGATATAGTACGTACGACTTTGTACGTAGGAACGATTCGGAAGCCCACCGGAAAGACTCATTGGGGCAATGCGGACAGACATTATGAATCACCCGCACACCGACACCTACCAACGAACACAGGCGCTCGACGCACGCGCGGCGTAAGCGGAACGCACCGCCCTGCACGGTACTCGCCCGCGCGAACGGGATGGAGGTGGCGGCGTGCGTGCGCCACGTACGATGCAGTCGACGGTGAGCATGCGCACGCCGTGAAGGCCGTGTTCGGTCCCGCGGACTCGGGCCTAGGGTACCACGCAACGACGAGGACGTGGATGCAGACGGGAAAGGGGTGGGGGGCGTGTGCGTGGCGAGGGATGAAAGACAAATAAAAGAGAAAGAAGGAGGGACATGAGGATAGCGACGGTGCCAACGTCGATTAGGTAGAATATTGATGTGAGCGCGAAGTTGACGCCGAGGATGCACCACAGAGCCTCGTTCGTGAGGTGGCAAGGATATATAGGGACAATCACCCGCTGGGGTGGAGGTAAAGGGATATTTTATGAAGCCTACATATCTTCAATCCTCTTCGAAGAAAAGGAAGAAAAGAGAATGAAGACGCACCGATACTCGAATGTAACACCTTCTCGGGATCTCCTAGTCAATCTTCTTCAACTCGGTCCTCCTCCTCCTGCTCTGGTACCGACACTGCGCCCATCTTCCCATCCTGCATTCCGATGACTCGGACCTTGCCCTCGTCCTCTGCCTCGTCATCCATCGCTGTCGTCTTCGAATTGGAGGTACCTAAGACCCTCGAGCGTGCGGATGTGCGCGTGTGCCCTTGACCCCGGCGTCGCGTGTGGGGCTGCCGGATATCCGAGCGCAAGCGGCGTGGTTGACGCAATCAAGACGGATTGATTGGTCAGCAGAATTCGACCACTTGAACTCGAACCACCTGGTCCACTGCCTCTACAAGCGAGTCGTAGATGGGTTACGGACCGCCCGGTAGCACAGGGTGTGCATCTGCAAGATATACTGCATTGTGGCACCCTATTTCTGCAGAAGGTTCCTCGTTCGACTCGGGGTCGGGCCATAAGTACTTCTATTATTCTTGTTTTTGTGTCCTCATTTTTTGCTTCCTTGCATGTTTCACGCCTTTTTGCAGAATTCATTCTTGGGACAGACCTAGGGCTGGGCTCCATCCAGGTTTCCGAACACCCGTGGTGCGGTGAGCGGATATTGTCTCCCAGCCGGTCCCTGCTAATTGATAGCATACTAAAGCCCGGTTCGATTCCGGGACGGGTGGTAAACGCGGAGGAAAAAAATGTGGTTCTTTTTTGGATCAAGGTACGCGGCCACTGTCTTTCAACCGGGTTCAATCCCGTACTGAGAGCTGTCCGGTAGCACTTCTAGCTTCGCAAATATGACGAGGTGCAGAAGACTCCTCGTTCGATTCGAGGTCGGGCGATAGATTGTCTTGTATTTTCCTTCCTCCTTGCGCATACCCGTTTCACGCTTTTTGCAGAATATGTTCAGCTCCAGAATGCCGGTGGCGTCCCAGTCCGAGTGAGTTTAGAGCCCCTCTGCCTCCGCACATTGATGGCAGAAAGCCTGGTTCGATTCCGGGACGGGTGGTACGAATACGATCAAATATCTACTTCTTTTTTTTGCCATTTGTACGCGGTCACTGTCTTTCAAGTTCAACTGGGTTGCATCCCATACTGTATGCATCTGCGAGGTATCATTGATATGATGGAGGGTGCGCAGAGGGCTCCTCGTTCGACTCGAGGTCGGGTGATACGTTCGCGGGCTTGTTTTTGCCTCCATCCTTGCGCAGTCTTTCGCTTACCCGTTCACGCTTTTTTTCAGGATTTATTGTTGGGACAGATCTAGGAGTGCGCTCAATAAACAGATTTCTGAACACCTGTAGCGCTCGGCACGAGTCTCAAACCTCTCTGCCTCGGCTCATTGACAGGAGGTATCCGGTTCGATTCCGGGACGGGTGGTTTGATTGGTTCTTTACAATTGTTTTTGGCCCCTGGTATGTGGTCTCTATCGTTCAACTGGGTTGCATCCCATACTGAGAACTTCCTGGAAGCACACGGTGTGCATCTGCGAGACATTGTGTCCTAACCCCAAGAAAACAGTCTGTTTATCCCTCTCTAAATTTTATTTTACTGGATCGCTCCAGTCTTTACTCCCTTGTCACAAAATTTTCTCTGTACATTGGCGGTGAGTCTCATCACTCATCTACATTTCGGTGGCCGGAATTATATTCTTACTGAAGCCATACACGAAATATCTTTTGAATGAGTTGTATATATACGACTTGCTTCCTTCTATTAACCACCGCCCGGAGGCACACAGTGTGCATCTGCGAGCTGTGAAGATGGTCCCTGTTGCAATTTCGCAGAAGGTTCCCTGTTCAATTCGGGGTCGGGTGATGGATGCGCTGTTCTATTTCTTTTTGTATTTTCTTGCTAGCTCGCTCGAGTCTTTTCTCCCTCGTCACGATTTTTTTTCGGGGCATCAGTGAGTCTCATAACCTAGCATCCGCATTTCGGTGGCTCACTAAAATGGGCACAAAGGAACGCAGAAAACAAGTTGTTGATTTTAGCAGGAGAGGACGAGTTGAACTTGAACCACTGCCCTTGAAGCAAGTTTCATGGAGATTAGGAACTGTCCGGCAGCACAGGGCGTGCATCTGTGAGACTTAAGGAACAGGTCAAAGTCTTGGTATTCAGCAGAAGGTGCCTCGTTCGACTCGAGGTCGGGCAATCAATTGGAGAGAGTGTCCATCCCTTTTGCTGGCTGACTCGAGTCTTGTGGCAAAAAATATTACTGGGATAGTCCGCCTCCCTTCTCACACCAGTCCAATATTTTTGGGATCCAAACTCCCGGCAACCACAGCCAGCTTTGAGAAACATTATTTTTCACCCCTGGTTGGTAGGACGCTGTTTGCCTTTTAACTCACTTGCTTCCTTGACTTGGAACTGCCCGGAGGCACGCGGTGTGCACCTGCGACCTTTATACTTGCGACGTTGTAGATCCCGCAGAATATTCCTCGTTCGACTCGGGGTCGGGTGATGCTTGAGCCAGGTGGGAACATTTTTTTGCCTCCCTCACCTGTTTAACGCATCTTGCAGAATTTTATTCTTGGGATGGATCAAGGCTAAGCTTATCCAGGTTTCTGAACACCAGTGGCAATCGAGTCTGAGCAATCATCCTCTACTAACTGACGCCAGAAAGCCCGGTTCGATTCCGGGACGGGTGGTACGATCAAATATCTGCTGCTTTTTTTTGCCCCTGGTACGCGGTCACTGTCTTTCAAGTTCAGCTGGGTTGCATCCCATACTGAGAACTGCCCGGTGGCACACGGTATGCATCTGCGAGGTATTATTGATATGATGGAGAGTGCGCAGAGGATCCCTCGTTCGACTCGAGGTCGGGTGATACACTGGCCTGTTGTGTTTTTCCTCCCTCCTTGCGCAGACTTCCGTTTAACCCGTTCACACTTGTTTTTCAGAATTTGTTGGGACAGATCTAGGAGTGAGCTCAATAAACAGATTTCTGAACACCTGTAGCGCTCGGCACAAGTCTAAAATCTCTCTGCCTCGGCTCATGGACAGGAGGCACCCGGTTCAATTCCGGGACGGGTGGTTTGATAGTTCTTCTCAAACTTTTTTTGGCCCCTGGTATGTTGTCTCTATCTTTCACCTGGGTTGTATCCCATATTGAGAACTTCCCGGAGGCACATGGTGTGCATCTGCGAGACATTGCGTCCTAACCCCAAGAAAACAGTCTGTTTATCCCTCTTTAAATTTTATTTTACTGGATCGCTCCAGTCTTTTCTCCCTCACAAAATTTTCTCTGTATATTGACAATGAGTCTCATCACTTATCTACATTTTGGTGGCCGGAATCATACTCTTAGTGAAGCTTGACACGAAATATCTTTTGGTTGGGTTGTCACTGGTATTAAGCCTGCTCCTTCTAATACTAACCACCGCCCGGAGGCAAACGGTGTGCATCTGCGAGCTGTGAGGATGGTCCCTGTCGCAATTTCGCAGAAGATTCCCTGTTCGATTCGGGGTCGGTCATATATATACATGTCCGCTGTCTATCTATTTTTATATTTTCTTGCTACCTCGCTCGAGTCTTTTCTCATCACACTTTTTTTCAAGACATCGGCAGTGAGTCTCATAACCCAGCATCCACATTTCAGTGGCTCACCAAAAAAGACATAAAGAACTCAGAAAAGAAGTTGTCCATTTCCGCAGGAGATTCCGAACAAGTTGAACTTGAACCACTGTCCTCCAAGCGAGTTTTATGGAGATTGGGAACTGTCCGGCAGCACAGGGTGTGCATCTGTGAGACTTAAGGAACAGGTCAAAGTCTTGGTATTCAGCAGAAGGTGCCTCGTTCGACTCGAGGTCGGGCAATCAATTGGAGAGAGTGTCCATCCCTTTTGCTGGCTGACTCGAGTCTTGTGGCAAAAAATATTACTGGGATAGTCCGCCTCCCTTCTCACACCAGTCCAATATTTTTGGGATCCAAACTCCCGGCAACCACAGCCAGCTTTGAGAAACATTATTTTTCACCCCTGGTTGGTAGGACGCTGTTTGCCTTTTAACTCGCTTGCTTCCTTGACTTGGAGCCGCCCCGGAGGCAAACGGTGTGCATCTGCGACCTTTATACTTGCGACGTTGTAGATTCCGCCGAATATTCCTCGTTCGACTCGGGGTCGGGTGATGCTTGAGCCAGGTGGGAACATTTTTTTGCCTCCCTCACCTGTTTAATGCCCCTTGCAAAATTTTATTCTTGGGATGGATCAAGGCTAAGCTTATCCAGGTTTCTGAACACCAGTGGCAATCGAGTTTGAGCAATCATCCTCTCCTAACCGACGCCAGAAAGCCCGGTTCGATTCCGGGACGGGTGGTACGATCAAATATCTGCTGCTTTTTTTTGCCCCTGGTACGCGGTCACTGTCTTTCAGGTTCAGCTGGGTTGCATCCCATACTGAGAACTGCCCAGTGGCACACGGTATGCATCTGCGAGGTATTATTGATATGATGGAGAGTGCGCAGAGGATCCCTCGTTCGACTCGAGGTCGGGTGATACACTGGCCTGTTGTGTTTTTCCTCCCTCCTTGCGCAGTCTTTCGCTTACCCGTTCACACCTTTTTTTTCAGAATTCATTATTGGGACAGATCTAGGAGTGAGCTCAATAAACAGATTTCTGAACACCTGTAGCGCTCGGCACGAGTCTAAAATCTCTCCATCTCGGCTCATGAACAGGAGGCATCCGGTTCGATTCCGGGACGGGTGGTTTGATAGTTCTTCTCAATTTTTTTTGGTCCCTGCTATGTGGTCTCTATCTTTCAACTGGGTTGCATCCCTTACTGGGAACCACCCGGAGGCACATGGTGTGCATCTGCGAGACATTGCGTCCTAACCCCAAGGAATTCTGCAGAAGGTCCTCATTCAACTCGAGGTCGGGCGATAAACAGTCTATCCCTCTTTAAATTTTATTTTACTGGATCGCTCCAGTCTTTTTTTCCTTGTCAGAAAATTTTCTCTGTACATCGGCGGTGAGTCTCATCACTCATCTACATTTCGGTGGCCGGAATTATACTCTTAGTGAAGCTTGACACGAAATATCTTTTGAATGAGTTGTATATATACGACTTACTTCCCTCTACTAACCACCGCCTAGAGGCACATGGTGTGCATCTGCGATCTGTAAGGGTGGTCCCTGTCACGATTTCGCAGAAGACTCCCAGTTCGATTCGGGGTCGGGCGATGCATATGGTATGTTACAGTGGTTGTTTTGCCTCCCTCCTTCAAGTGTGATTTTCCATTTCGCGCATTTTACAGGATTCAGTCTTGGATCAGCTCTAAGGACTGGGGCACATCCGGCTCCCTAACACCCGTGGGGTCCGAATGAGTCTAAAACCTCTCCACCTCGGCTCATTGACAAGAGAAGTTCATTCTGGGACGGATGATCAAGAAAGCAAGTCCTTTTCTTTTAAGATCCTGAGACGCGGTCATTGTCTGTTGGCTGGGTTACATCCCCGAACTTGGAATTCAGTTTGAAACCGTTAGTACTGCCATCTTTTTTCATTGTGTCGCCAGTGATTGATGTAGAAGCAGACGGTCTCCGATGAAGACAGGGTCTGTTAATGACATTACTGTACAGTTTTTGCTCTTCTGGTCCTTTCCAGCCCCAATTCACCTACACGTCGCATTAAAACGAGTCCCGATTCATTCATACTTTCATATTTTTTTACCGTAAACGCGCGGTAATGACTGGTTTTCCAATCGAGAAAATCCCCCTCATCGATCGTCTCCTCTTCCTCCCTCGACAAGCTAGCGACGCTCCTCCAGATCTTCTTTGGTAGGCTCCAGCTCGCTGATCGCAAAGCCCGGAATAATATGGCTCCGTGTTTCGGTCGGTGCGCGCTGCTCCTTAGCATCTGAAGCCGTACATATCCTCAGCCCAGGTAAAAACTGCGAGCCAAACGAATCGTACTGGGACCTGAGAATCCCAGTTTATTGCGGGCTACTAGCCTCCCTGAAAAACAGAACCCACATTAGAAACGACCCTTACGCAGCGATGTTGGATGCGGATGCGACCAACCAGTCGGAAAAATCGCGCTCGCTGAGGCGAGGACACAAGCGAAGGATAGGACAGGTGTGAGTTGAACCATGGCGGCTTAGTGGGCTGGGGACCTCTTGCGCTCATCTTTGTTGTCCCGCCATTTATACTCCCACTAGCTCTGGTGTCGAGTCGTCGGGTAGTCAATCCGGACCTAGTCGAGCCTTGAGAACCATTGGTATCAGCGGTGAACAGGAGAATTGTAAATAGCCCCTACACTTGTTTGACTATAATCTACTGCGGAAGAGATTAATTGCATACCAGGCTATGCCAAGATAATCCGTGTCATTAGGACGACATTCCTCAACTGTTGTGGATCTTTATATTGGGAAGTAACTCGTCTGTAGGGCAGAGAAACGACTCGGCGCAGTGCTGGTACGTATGGCTTGCCAATATCCACGGTGACTTGAATCCCACAGGTCCGTAGATCCAGTTTTCAGACATGCGGAGTCGATGAGAGCCTTCTCGGCATCTAGGAACCGCCGCATCCTCGCTAGAGTAGAAACACCGTAGTGTCCGCCGATCAAGTGTCACGATTGAAGGCGGAATTGAGTTTTCTCAGTTATTCAGGGCGATAAAACGGTGCCTAGTGTAGGCATCTGAGATGCGTACTTGATAAATCAGCTCAATACGTGCGGGAAACCCACATTTTGTCCGTCCCTGGACATTGAGGACATTCGGTAAGATTCGGAAAAAGTCATAGAAGCTCTTGCAGATCGACCGAAATATTCATTCATCGGCAGATAGCGATAGCGGAGGTTAGAGCCGGGGATAATGGCGGTCACCATTGCCCTTGGAAAACCGCCCTATCAAAGGAGATCCACATCTGAGGAGGTTCAACGGATAGCGAAAGGAGCGGAAAATGTCGGGAGAATAAACGGCCGCGACGAGAGGATAAGCAGGGCTCATCGCCTGAAAATCTAGGCGATGTGATAAACAAGGGCAGTACTTCGAGAATTGGTTGTGCGTGCCGGACTCCACGGGACAATTACCGTTCGCGGAAGGAGGCTTGTAGGGACGGTAATTCAAGTCTGGGGATTTTAGACAGGGAGCGAAAGAAGCGGAGAACGGCACGAGAGAAAACGGCCCGCGAGAGGAAAGTCTGTGTGATCAGATCCTCAGAACTCGGCCCGACAGGGATCCACCATTTGATAGAAGATGGAGAGGTGAAATATATATGGAGTAACAGTTCGTATGTGGGGTAAGGGGGGAAAGTTAACACGAACGGAAAATGGTAAGAAATAATCGAAGAACGCCGCCCGATGGATTGTACTTGGGTTGAAGGCCGTGGCGTTTCCCGGCATGTTCTCGAACTTAATTTTTAAAAACTATATACGTTTAGTCGGTACCACATATCATAATATCACTATCCCACTAAAATGATACCACGCTCAAAATTGAACAAACAGAATCTCGGGGAGCCCCACCGTGGCACCCCCGATAGAATCAACCCAGAAATATCCACCGAGATGCTAATTAATGTTCCGAAAATGTGTTTCCGGTTCAAATAAAATTTTATGGGCACTAACGCAAGCTCTTTTTGAAGAATGATCAGAACAGTCAAACATCGTACAAACAGAATCTCGGGGATCCCGACTGTGGTACCCCTGCTCAAATCAACCCAGAAATATTCAGGGGAGTTACCGAGATGCTAATCAACGTCTCAAAATTGTGTCTGCAGGTCAAATAAAATTTCGGGGGTACTAACACTAGCTGTTGTTGAAGATGGATCACAGCAGTCAAAAATCGAGCATAAAGAATCTCGGGGAGCCCCACTGTGGCACCCCTGCTTAAATCAACCCATAAATATTCAGGGGAGCTCCAGAGATGCTACTTAACATTCCGAAATTGTGTCTCCGGTTCAAATAAATTACTTAGCTCTTCTCCCGGAAAATGGCGGGTTTTTGTCGATGATTTATGGAATTAAGTACCCATTGGACTTCCGCACCACATATGTCTGGATCAGGTGCAATCACAATACTTGAGTGCATCCGCTCCTCTAAATGTCGGAAAGGCATGTCGGAATGCCCTCAGAATGGCCAATACACCTCAGCGCGTCGTGATCACGTTAATTGCCTTGTGTTGCTTTGCGGAATTAGCGAACACCGAACTAACCTCAGGGGGTGGTAGGAGGTTCCTCACATTTTGGATGACAGTGTTTAGGTTTACATGTTCTCGGGTTATGCCTCTCAAGCTCGCAGATAGGTGAGACACTCAAGACAATTCAGAGGTAATATCGAAATAGTGCTCAGGGTCGGGTTCGAACCACTGACTGAGGCTCAGTATTAATTACGTAACACTAAGGACCATTAGAAAAACGGTGAGAAAACATCACAAATTACTGACCGTGGGAACGAAAAGGTGAAGGACATTTAGGCATAGCCACTATTTTCAATACGAATGGATAAATGTTACACTGGTTTTTTACTCCCCAAAATCTGCTCTCAACTTTTGCTAAAAGAACGATCTCTTATTTCATAAGTTCTCGTAATCGGGCATCAGGGCACCCTGATGACGTCGGTCAAGGCACGGTGGGTCCAAAAAAATAGTGAATGTCCGGAAAAGAATCTCCGAGGTTAGAATGGACCAAAATGGCAGTGAAGGAGAGGAGAAGGAAGATGTGTTGCCGTACTCTAAGTCGAAGGCGCCGGTAGGTAGGTGTATTCCGTGTGGCGTCAAGATCCGTGATTGCAAGAGGGATTCAAGCTATTTAGAGGAAGTGATCCGAGATTTAGTGCATTTGAAGGTAGTTAACACGAGCAAGAGAGAGAGATAAAAAATGGAACACTGAGGGAGAGATATGAAAGCGGGTCATAGTTATGGTCGGCCGTCAGAGAGAGCGCAGAATGCGTGGACTGGGGGCTCCGGTGAATCGAGGTAGGGCCAATGAGCAGCGCTACCCTGTGCAGGCTGGAATAAGAGAGAATTAATAAGGATGATCAAGGATAGACCTGGCGTCGAGGCTCCCAGTAATAAAGTTTTTCCTCAGTTGAACCCTGTTTGAACCGTGGGAATGTTGTCGCTGCTTGTTGGATCGGTCGGCTTTCTCATCACAAAGTACTTATGTAATGTATCCCACAGATTCATTTTTTTTGCTCCTTCATTAGGCACCAGGATCCAAAGGAGTCTCAGTCTCAGCCTTCGGGTCATTCCTTTTGGTCACTTCACGGTTCGTATCAAGTTACTTGAACATTTGCTCAATTCAAGCTTGACACTCTTGCTGCTTCTCTGTCGGTATCAATCATCGAGAAAAAATACTTGAGAATCAGAGAACCTTAGGTATTGAGCCCACCGTGTCATCTTCTGTGTTCTGTGAGGCATTCACCCATTCCGTTGGGGCGAAGGGACCGAGGTCCGTTTCAACCTTCTCTTCTCCTCCGATTAATGACTAGTCTCGTCGCCCGCTACTGGCACCTGACAATATATCCACGTTTCCTGTATTTTAAATTGAAAATTGAAAATATACACTGAGGGAACAGCGCAAAATCTACGCAACGGGCGGCAGGTACTCCGTTACAGTAACATCCACCCTCCCATCCACCAGGATTTGTGATCTCATGTGCATATTTGTCATCGAATCCTCTGGTGATCTTTGCGGATCTTTGCAAGAGACGGAAATGAGATTATCCGAAAGTTTTTGGACGACATGGCAAGAAAGGGGTCTATCATAAGCACGTTCTGAATATCTTGAATTTGTGGACCGACAGCTTTGGCAGCTACTGGATCCCGGAAATCTCTTCTCTTTCTGGATACAGAACACTCCGGTGCCTGGAGGAAGAACCTGTTCCTAATTTAAACCATGGCGTTTGCTTGTTTGGCTATGATTATTCCGGAACATTCCGAGCATACTATGGCTGCTTCTTTATCGACGACGACAACCATTTGCACCTCCCTTCAACCTGCCAAGTCTTCATCTCACCTCCTCCGGCCTCCTTCACGCCATCAATGATCGCACTCGATGAGGATCTGCACTCAGTCACCGTCGTCAACGTCAAGTGTGCCCGTTGAGGATCTGTCGGTGGCACGACGCCACTGAGCGGGCCTCACTGAGGCTAAATTCAAACAATCAAGCTTGACGACGGTGACCCGTCGCTCACGTATTTATTCTGCTTCCTCGTCGGTATGACACAAACATCCCTCCGAACATGTGCGAACGTATCTCAAATCAGTGCTGGGAGCCCCTCAAAATTCGCCGTCTGGGCGCTATGTCCCCTGTCATCTCTTTTATTCTCCTTGTATGTATTCCTCGCCGTCCGCAATCGGATATTTTGACGAGGCGCATCAACCTTTCTGGTATGTTGCTGGAACATAAATTCACGGCCCATTGTTTATTAGCACATCCGAATTCCGCTCAGTCGGATCGAATGTTTCTCCGTATTAACATCCATCCGTGGCTCGTTTAACCCTCTAAGCGAGGTGGTCCGTTATTGTAACTCTCCGGTGTCGCAATGTTGATATTCCCTCCGCCTCCCACCAACCAAAACCAATCACTGGCAGCATTGCCAGGGCTACTCGCAAATTGACCATGGTCAGCTCCACGCTCCTTTTATGCTTGTGTCATCCCATTACGGTAAGTACACGAAATATATAGAAAGAGCTCAAATACTGATGCATCTGCATAGCGGTGGCCTCTATCCAGATCCTTTCACTCTTTGTCGCCGATAACAGTTCCCCTAAGTATGCAACGGACCGGCCGGCATGTTCGACGACGTATGGGACGAATCACATCGGCCTCCGAACTTGTATTGACATATCCAACCAGAGCTCCTCCCTCGCTACAGTCTGCACCAACACCTTCGTATCACAGGTCAAAATATGTTTGAATTGTGATGTTCAAGTGGGCTGGGATAGCGCAGCGGACTACCAGACGGTGGTGGACTGTGCGTTGCCTTGCTTTCTATTTTTCTACTTTACGATTCTGACTGGCGGTGGCATCTAGCATTCATATCCAACTGCGCGAGCAACGGTTACAAAGTCGCTGATGTGACCATCTCGGCGGAAGGCACCAGTGGAAGCGGGAGCACGGGCGCAGACGGGAGTACCAGCGGAGGCGGGTAAGCAAGCACGAACGCCGGTGTCGGTGGAAGCGCCAAAACTAATGCCGGGGCCTCGGTCGCGCGGGAGCGCACTGTTGCACTCATATGCATCGTACTGGGATCGTCTGCTTTGTTGCTGTTGGCTCCATAGCTCCGGCGGGGCCTCCCTTATGTGTGGACTACTGTGATATTATAATTCAGGTTTCGTGCGGCATGCGCATTAATCTTTACCAGTATTTCTCTTAATTGCATGATCTTGGGTACCACAAGCTGGTGCGGAGATCTACTACTTGCAGCAAATAAAGAAGCATCGTTTCAACCAGCTTAGGAGACTGCTACCAGGCGGTGGTGGACTTGCCTCATGTATTTTATCAACTAAATATGGACGTGTTGTAGCGCTTACCCTCTGCGGTTGGTACCGCCCAGTCTCACACCATCCTCTCCGATCGCGACATACCAATCTGATACTCCAGGCATGGTTCCTAGATACTAGCAAACGCGCCTTTGCCGCAAGATTCTTAGCAGGTCCTACGCACTGGAAAACCTCCGGGCATCAAGATTAGTTCGTCCTCAGACCTCGAAAATTCCCGAAACTCAGCAATCGTTTTGGCTGTTAGCCAAAAAAAAACCTCCAACCGGTCGTTTCTTGAGATCTGCCTTGGTCGCCTCATTTTGATTGGATTATGGATAGCCCCGAACTTGCGCTCGGCTGGTATGGTACGCATCACCGCTGGAATGAATGAGACGACTTGAAAATGCCACTGAAAGTGCGTGCTACGTTTGGGTTACGACGGAACAGAAACTAGGATGAGCTGTTTTTTAAAAAAGAAAAAGAAAAATTAGGATGCTGTCATGTGCGCCGCGGGTGATTTTATATCCATATTTACGGCTTTATGAAGAAAAAACGCGTGGACGTTTAAAGTTACGCGTCGATCACGCATCTAATACAGTATTATTTTAATTAAACTAGCTTAACCCCGTGAATAAATTCACGGGCATTAGCAAGTTGAAAGAAAGAATTCATTGAACGAGTTCAATATACAATTTTGAATTCCCCCTGTGTCTGTCCAAACTTCACATCCCTGTCTCTGACCCTTTTCTCCCATTTCACTGCTCATCCTCTTCCCCCCTTCTTGCCATGAGCCGGTTCTCTTAAAAAGTTCCTCGGCACGCTATCAGACTGCAGTAACCAAGGCTCTATCTGGCCGTCCCTATTGTCTGGCCCTTTTCTCTTGTTCCTCGAATCATCCTCTTCTCCTGGCCTTTGGGTCTCCTCTCCCCCAGCTTACCCATTTCTAATTTTCTATTGCATTTCCACCCACCTCATTTTTTTGTCCCATTTATCAATTATATCACCCTCAGGTCCTGAGTACTGTGCATCTGCATCTGGGGTTTTGAATTCACCCAAGCATCTGCAAGGAGAACTTGGAGAACAGGTGAGGCTCGATAGCTTCAAGCTCGGCATGATAGCACTTCGGGGTGCGCTCTACTCGGCATGAGGTTGAGCTGACCGTCGTCGGCAACAGCTGCGTTGTGGCTCGGCCCAAGTGCCGGCCGGGCATATTTTCCAACATCTGATGTAAACTCCGCGGCCTCTTGGTGCAAAGTCCCGAGGTTCGTCCCGTCCCATTTTCGGCTTCTTGGGGCCCGGCTCGGCCCCGCCGCGGCATGTTCCAACTGGGGTCGTCTCGCCGCTCGGCTTGGCTCGTTCTCGACCGGGCTCGGCAAGGGGCGTGACCGTGGGCGTGCGATTTCGAACATTCTTTGATGTTCGTTATCGACCACTTTTTATTATAGTAAAGAAAGACTAGCTCAACCCCGTGAATAAATTCACGGGTGTTGGTAAGTTGAAAGAAGTATATTGAGCTGGTTTTCAATCATGCCATTCTCTCAGACCTCTTTTTCTTCCTCATTAAGTTCATTTACCCCCAGACCCTTTCCCCCTCCCCAGCTCCTCACCCTTTCCTCTAGTTCTTCAAGTTGCCCCAAGTCTCTTCCATTGAGAAAATCCATGGAGTTATCACACCCCATTTCACCCTATGTACTTGCTATAAAATTTGTGCTCCCTCCCTTTAAAGCTCAAACACTCCTCGGCATCTGCAAGATGACCTCCGGCTTGGCTACGGCATGATCGCACTGCCTGGGCCCTTTTCTTCCCGGTACATTCTCAACCTTGCTCAGCATCAACATTTCCTCTGGTCTCAACCCATCCTATTCCCAAATTACTCCCCACCATTTTCGCTTGAGCTCAGCAACTTCAGGCATCAGCATTTGCCAAGTATACACTCACCATATTTACAGCTTCTTTGGGCCCGTCCCGGCCCCGCCGCGCCATGCTTTAACTGCCGAGACCCTTCTCGGCTCGGCGCGTTCTCGACATAGGCTCGGCATGAGTCTCGGTCAGATGCCGCCGTGTCGGATCGTGGGCGTGAGATTTTCGAACATTCTTTGATGTTCGTTATCTCCCCCATAGATAGACTAGCTCAAGCCCGTGACATTAGTAAGTTGAAAGAAATATATTGAGCTGGTTTTCATGTATCCCATTCTCTCAGACCTCTTTTTTCCCCTTCATTTAACCCTTTCCCTCCTCCTCGACTCCTCCCTTTCGAGCTCTTGCCCTGAGCCCATGCCATTACAAAAAATTGTGGAGCTATTACACCCTATTTTACACTAACTACTTGTTATAAAATCTGTGCTCCCTCCCTCTGAAGCTTCAGACTCTCCTTGGTATTTTGCGAGGGAAAGGGGATGGCCTCTGGCTCGACTGCGGCATGCTCACACTGCCTAGGCACTTTTCTGCTCAGCGCACTCTTGACCTTGCTCTGGCCCTGACCCGTCCCATTGCCAGATGTGCCCACCATTTTCGCGCTCAGCAACTTCAAGCATTAGCGTTGCAAAGTATAACACTGACCAAATTAATATTTGCGGCTTCTTTGGGCCCGGCTCGGCCCCCGCCGCGGCATATCTCTTCCTCCGATCCTTTTCTCCAATTCCTCCTCTCTCAGGCCTCTTTTTTCCCTCCCTCTTGCCCTCAGCTAGCTCTCTTAAAAAGAATTTGGCAAGCTATCAGACTGCCTAATTCACACAACATCAACACCATGTCTTTCTCGGTGCATCCCCATTTCCCTCTTGCCCACATCCCGTTTAAAAATTATGATGAAGTGATCACTCCTGAGCATCAGCATGTCCAAGTTTCTCTGTCTTCACTTATGCTCAGTGTCTGCGAGGGGAAGGGACTCTCCATCAGGGGCTTGAAACCCGCTCGGCATCTCCGAGGCGAGGCAACGGCATTCAGTTCGGCCGCGGCATGACTCAATTGCTCCAGCCCTTCTCGGCTCGGCGCGTTCTCGGCCTGGGCTCGGCATGACATGACCGTGGGCGTGAGACTTCGAAAGTTCTTTGATGTTCGTTATACCACCCCATTTTATTATATAGATAGACTAGCTCAAGCCCGTGAATAAATTCACGGGCGTTGGTATGTTGAAAGAAATTTATTGAGCTGGTTTTCAGTCATTTCATGCTCTTAGACCTTTTTTTCCCCTTCACTTAAGTACCCCTTTCCCTCCTCAACTCCTTCCTGTCCTGTCCCATTAAAGAAATTCATGGAGCTATAACACCCTATTTCATGCTACTTGCTATAAAATTCGTACTACTCCCTCCCTCTGAAGCTTCAACTCTCCTCGGTATCTGTGAGATGGCCTCCGGCTTGGCTGCGGCATGTTAACAAGCTCCTGACCTTGCTCGGCCCGACTTTTGCCATTCCCATATGCATGCCCAATTATCCCCTGCTTTTCGGCAACTTCAAGCATCAGCATTGCAAAGTACAGTCAACTTCCTCCTAACCCATAGTCTTCTATCCCATACCCCCCAATAACCCATACCTTTTGGGAGTGATTTTCTGTTTAAAATCACCCCATAACCCATAACTTCCCTGAAACCCATACCTTTTGGCGTCCACCGAGGGGTATGGGTTATCGGGAAGTCGACTGTATCACCACATTTACCGTTTACGGCTTCTTTGGGCCCGGCTCGGCCCCGCCGCGGCATGCTTCGAGTGCCGGCCAGTGCCGGGGCTCTTCTCGGCACGGCGCGTTCTCGGGCTCGGCATGAGCATGACCGTGGGATTTAGAATCTTCTTTGATGTTCGTTATACCACCCCATTCTATTATATGACCGATATAGCCCGCTTCGCGGCAGAGCCCGCTATGTAGGCTTAGCGCACTTGTTGCGTGAAAGAAAGAAGTGGATGTAGAGGTAGACGTAGAAAGACAGATCTGAAAAATCAAGGCTCGGGGGAGAGAAACATTGGGCGGTCTGCGGCTGCAGGGCGTGTGAGGTTGATTCTGTCAGATGAACATGTTCACCGTACGTCCGGGCTGATTAGGGAATCACGTCACGAAGAATAGCGGTCTAATTACATCGAATAAGAATTATGGTGGATGGAGAGGGAGCGGCAAACCTTGGCATGCAAGTGAGCGTCGGGGTCGAGCACTGCGGTTGGGGTGGACGAATGGGGAAGCCATGCGAGAACGACGACTCAAAGGATGGAAGGGCAGCTTGAGCTCGAGGGAAAGACTTGGACCCCAGTAGAAAGAACAGGTATATGTAAATATCAAGACATACTTTGTTGGCGATGGCTGAACTAACATGGACCAGTCTGAAAGCGGTGGAACGGTCTGCCATATTTTATCCGAACCACCACTTTCCTGCTCGTGAGGAATCTGATCCGCGGCGGGAAGGGAGAACGAGATGGGGTGTTGTCGTAGATGAGAGGCACGGTCAAAATGCTGAGTTTTGCCATGCAGCCGTTGCGGGCAGTGCAGGAGTGGTGAATATTGGGGCCGTCATAGAGAAGTCCTGAAAGGGGGAAATTCTGGGGCTCGCCAGGTAGAGAAAGAGGATGAAGGTCGGACTTCAGCAAGCAGCAGATGAAAATGGTATAAAACCTTTTGGCAAATCAGAATCGAATTGAACTGCTCCATATACAGAGGAATGGGTAGGGGTATCAACAGAGGAAGAGAGACGGAGGGGTTTAGTTGACCATGAGACAAAGAGTGGTCGTTGGACATAGCACCGAGGCCAGAATGACCTGAACAATAAAGCAATGCCATTTATAATTGTTTTAAATTCTTAGTTTCAAACTTCAAATCTCATAAACACAAGCTGAGCGAACGGTGTAATCAACAAATGAAGTCAGTAAAGAAAGAAGATAGACATAGACTCACAGAATGGAATTGAACCCATCAATGGTCCTGCGACCAAGGACGAGCCTGGCAGGTCAGTGAAAGGAAAGCACGAGAAAAATCAACGAGACGGTGAGATAAACAGTAAACAGGATAGCAGACGTCACATTTGAACCAGACGAGGACGTCACAATGTCAGCAGCAGGGGCGGTCCGGATGGTGGAGACGGTGACGCTGGACGACGTTAGTACACGGTGCGGGGATGAACGAGACTAAACGAACAGGCAAGGGGATGGGATGGGTCAGAAATAAACAATGATGGATTGAATGAGGACTCTCAAGTCGCAGTCCGCTGCAAGAAAGACTGAAGCGCAGGTAGGCGGCCCAATCGGAGCCGAATACTATAGAAGTGGGAGCGTCGGGCGAGATTTTACATGTCAGGTTCATAGATCACATTCCATGGATGCTGGCGTCGACTGCGACGATGGACAGAGTGGAGAGAGAGGCAGCAAAAGCAGTACGCTGAGAGCCACAGTACGAGGAAATTGACGCGAGGAACCCATTGACGTAGTCACGTAGACAGACATAGTATTCGTGAGGATGGCGAAGATAGCAAAGGCAGGAGAGACGAAAGAGGGGCTCAACCAACTTGGCGGCGACGTAAAGGGGAAGATTCCGAAGAAGCGACAATCAAGGGATGATGGATTCGTGCCGAAGCGTGCCGAACCTGCCATATTGAGCGAAATCGTCCAAAAAAGGAAGCGTATGAAACGCGAACGAATGCATTTTTGAGCGCACCCCAAAAACCCACTATATATAGCGGGAATAGATAGATAGATACACGAATCAAACACGAATGGTCACGGATCCACGTGCCTGTCACTGTCACAGTTCCCTTGTCTCATTCTGTGACATGTCTGTCTCAGTCTTGTCTTGCAAGTCTTGTCTTAGTCCAAGTCTCAGTCAGACTCTCGGAGAACCTCCACATCGAAAACACGAAAACCAACCTTCAAGGTGCCGAATTGGCTCCATTGCAACATCTACTATTCCCAACTACTATTTCCTTCTGCTGCGACAAAACTGCGATGTCTATGCCAATGCACAGCCCTATGCACGCCCGGCAAATAGCTCTGAAAGTCGCGAAATTCAAGGAGGGAATTTTTGAAGACGAGATACGCTCCCATAGGTGCGGTTCCTGTAAAATGATATTGAAAAACCCGGTGAGTCGCTTCCGGACACCGCAGTTCTTCTCGTTCCAGAGATACGATGGGCTTACTTCTTGAAGGTTCTGTGCTCCGGTTGCAAGGTCGTCAGATACTGCAGTGACTTGGTACCTTTGTATTTCTCTCCAAACACATTTGTGCCTGACCGACCTCCAGTGTCAGAAACGGGACTGGAAGGCGTCACATCAACACCTGTGTAAGGTCTACCAGGTACATTGCGGTGCTACACACTTGTTCTTGGGACTGAATATCAATACCTCTAGACCCTACCGGACCGAGGACCGCAAATGCGGGCAATCGCGCAACAATTTCCGTGGGCCAGGATTCAAACGGACGGTACATTCTCGTTTCAAATTTTGCAGGCATCGCGAAACCTTCTGGGAAGCGGTGCGGAATTCGGCTGGTGGACAGAGAGGCCATGCTGCGCCCCAGACGCGGGATACCTCCCTGGCTTTTTGTTGCTCGAACGACAACATTTGAGGGAGGGCTGGGTGGAAGCTGCTCGATCCAGAGACCCCATGGCTCGATTTTTCCTTTGGTGGGAAACCCCCAAAGACTGGATCGTTCGAGCAGAATTGGGCGAGCTACTACAATTGGCGTGGCCTGCCGATTAAATCGTCGGCAGCGCTTTTGTTACACTGGCCAATGACCGTGTACAGACTTCTTACCATTGCTGGTGTGGTTCCCCAGCCGGCTTCAGAGACGCGCCGCCAACTCACGGTCCACATGCTTGGAGTGGAAAAGGAGGTCGATTTCCTGCCGATGTGCGTGATTCCTTCTTCGCGGGTTGCCCGCAGACTTACCCATCCCAGATTCGGGGAACTTGCCCTTCTCCTTCCGAACACCGACATCAGCCTCATTATGTTTGGGCCCGGGGTGGCCGACCTCCTCGCGAAGGCGCAGGGCAATTCACTCTGCCTCGCAGCGCAGCCCGTCGTGTTCGGATACACCGCGCCTAAAGTTTCTGGCGGAGGTAGCATCCGCATCTCACTTGCGCGCGAGCGCTTCTGGAAGGACGCGACGCTCGCGCGCCAAGGATTGCAGCGCCCGGACGCGATGGTAGCGTGCAATGCGGGCCTGAGGTCGTATCCTGAATGGACGCCGGTCGTCCTTTCCGCCACCGCATTCGCGATTCCCTTCGCGGTGACGGACTACAATGAGATCATCCTCCTCGACAACATCACGTCACTGCTGCAGGTGCTGCCCATCTACGACATGGGGGACATGAAGCTTACACCAGAGGAGCGGCTGCGCGTGAAAGCTGCGTCGATGAATCGGTATGAGGTTCGGCTCAACCCGTTCATGAGGCCGGGCCCGCGTCCGCCCCGGCCAGGCGGAATTTCTGCCGTAAACGGGTACGAGATGGTGGTGGTGGCTGTCTGAAGAATCGAAGTTTCAAATTTATGTAACGACTCCGTATTTCGGGGTGAAATTCAGATCCCTGGGCGGTTATAATATCAATTCTGTTCTTTGACGAGATTTTATTACATAAGTATCCAACTTCATGTAAATGGAACCACGATTTTGCCTTTTGCTACTGCAAATAGAACCCCGATTTTGGTTATCTCAAGGAACCTTGATTCTGAACTTGGCGACAAAAACCTCGATTTTGGCCTTTGAGACCATCAACGTACATACATAACCTTGATACGCGTATTCCTCATTGCCTCCACTTCACCACGGATGATCCCATGACCGTGTTGAACCGCACTGGACAGTAGATATTCGCTATCGGCAACCTAGATGAGTGCATTTGGATGGTCACTGGCCGCGCTTTCTTTATTTTTTTCTCCTCATCGACTTGCAGCTGTACCTTAACAATCTGGGTGAAGTTGATCAGCGGCGATGCTGTGAACAAACCTCCGAAATTCGCACTCACCAGGCCAACTCTTCTTATCCGTCACCTTCCTGTCGACCAGAATGAGCTCTGCATTCGAACCTTGATTGCGATCCACACAGAATCGAAGGTCCACCTCTAGATCAGGATATTCCTCGTCGCGCTCGTGGCAGCATGGACACCCCCTATGTTCGTCCGGCAAAGACCGCCATCCACGAAGGACGAGATCAACAGCGGAAAGGTGAGATAAAAAGGGCAGCAACCTGCTAATTGGAGCTGCGTATACGGCAACAGGAAAAATGGTGTCCCCCGACTCCGTCCGGTTTTCAGGCGCGACGTATGTTCCGTAGCGAATACAAAGGTACTCGAGTCCGAGAAGCGCTACAAAGCAATCGTGATAATGGTTCTGCGGGGCTGCTAAGTGGCATAGAGGTATAATGAAAGCGGACTGACGATCTCCTGGGTGAGTGCGACATTCAAATGCGTGATGTTCGGGAAAGCCGTAAGAAGACAACTGAGCTGGAATGGGTGGAGATCAAGTTCATCATCCTCGCCCACGTCTCCAATTTGAAAGTTCAACCGTCGAACAGTCGGCCCAGCATCTGGCGGAAGCATCTCGGCTGTCGGCAGGCTCGGATAGTCGCTAATTATCAAAAACAGTCGCTCCAGGTCTTGCGCACGCGCAAAGATGGGCGCGAAGTGCTCATCGGAAACAGTCAAGGAGCGCAATCGGGGTAAAGCGGCCAGGTGCTCATCCGTGCGGATCCCGTCCCCGGTCAGCGTCAGGTCGGACAAGAGGGGGTGCCCATTTAGAAAGGGAGTCAAGTTGGGGACGGGTACATCGTCCGGAAATTCCACCTCCAAATACATTGAAGATTTGAATGTGAGCGAAGTTAGTGCGGAGAAGCGCAATTGGTTTATGGTTGTTACGAGCTCGGTATAGGGATCTGAAGTTGAATGTGGGAAGATGTCGAGCTTTAATTTCAGAGTGTCGAGAAGCGGCGATGACAAGGGCAGGAGTTTGAACGCCTTGATGAGGGCTTTCCATGACGCGTTCCATTTCTTGCGTTCTAGATGCGGGGGTTGAAGAATTGAAGAATTGCACGAGAAAACCTCACGAGTGAAATAAAAACTCGCAGAGTACTCCAACTTCTCAAGATTTGGGATCTGGATAAACTAAGATGGCCTCAGCACAAAAATTCACAGTTGGTAGCAGTGGACGACACTTACATCAAAGCACGTCTGGTTTCTCTGAGAGTCGACTGATATTTCTTTAAGGTTTGGAAAATATTGAAGGACGCGACGTAGAAGCCCCAGTTTGTCCATGTTCCACTCCAGCCTCCGCAGTGTCGGTCCGCTCACGTTTCGAAGCGCAGCATGCAGTATGTGTGCCTCACTCCGGCTATTGATCGTGTACTGGTCGTAGTACGGGACTGCAAGGCTTCGTATCAGCGGGGCTAGATGCGGTTCGCGTGAGGTTCTTTGGGCATCGCCGAGGGTTTTAATCAGGAGACGACACTGCGGAGTCGTAAGGGGCGGCGAGGTCGTCCTGCCGTATAGAGTCGCCGTAAACAATGAGTAGAAGTCGCGAGACACGGCGCAGAGGGAGGCGATCGTCGGGCGGCTACATAGCGTTGCGACGGTGCCCCATATATCATAAGGAACCTCAGAGAACTGGCGCCAATGTGGCTGATTGGCTACAACCCTTGAAATTATAGGTATCAGCCTCAAGTCCGAGACGAAAGTGCAGTAGAAATACATTTGGGTGACGGATGAATTGTCGCGATATCCATGAGGTTTCTGCGATGCAACTCATGTGGATATGGATGCGTGAGGTGGAATGACAGGCCACGTACCGTCATAATCGTTTTGTAGACGAGGGAACGATGAACCAGCCCTGGTTAGGGGCGTCAGCGTGACTCACACTATAAACTTGACTCACAAAATGCGATCATTTGCTCCAACTCTGCATCGAGACATCTGAATTCCTTGTAGTTTGAACCCCCGGTTGGAGGTGGCTAAAAGAAATGGACCTTGGCTCGAGGATTTGTAGGCGCTTCGAAGAAGCGAAAGAGCCGTTTCAACTTTGAGCTTTCATCCACACGCAAGTGATGTTACGCCAGGAACTCAGATGAACAAGAGAGTTTGAAAGGCGAATTTTTCAGTGCTAGATCGTGTTCGTGCATGCACATAGGTTAGATGGGGCAGACTGCCGCAGAGAGAAAGAAAATTACAACGTAATCTCGTCGCAAATTGCCGAAAACCGTGATGCGAATCATTGATTCATGCGGTCAAGCTCACTCCCTCTCACTCCTCACACCCAGCTCGAAGTCCCAACCTTCCCTTGATCTCATCTGCTCCCGATGGATTCGAATTCGTCGTTAGTTGTCTGCCAGTGCACCACCGCTATGGGGAGATCAGGCGCTCTTCAGTCTAAGTATAATACGACGTGTCTTTTCATCGACGAAAGACAGTCGAAAGACTCACTGTCACTCACAACATCTGTTTTCTTGGATATATGAGCCGTTGGTTTGAAGGAGATCCAAGGAGCGAAGGTCTGAGCTATAATGTGCGGTTCTGGCGCATCGATGTCTGCTATTGTGCAGGAAGCTTCTGAATCGGCGCAGGTGACCCATGTGTGCTTATATGGACTGGCAAACCTCCCCAACCTCGAATATCTGCCGTTGAACTTGCGCTTTGATTCTACGGCCATCAGGAGGTCGGAGACCGTCGGAGGTCCATTTTTTTTGCACTTACTGCAGTTGGCACTCTTCCACCGCCCTTACCTTCATTGACGCTAAATCAGATATACACACGAGAAGACTTCTATCCCCTCCGTTTTTCTTCACTTGTGACCCATCCGCGACCGCCCGATTCCTGTCTGGCCTATTCCCGAACCTCACGAGTGTACTGCCGACGATCGGATGTAGAAGGAGCCGATGAAAGAGGACGAACACGAATTCGCAATCGCTAAGGCACGCCTCCTCTTCACCCATGGGCAGAGGTCTAAGTTACGCTTCAACAGGTTTAGTCAGGGACGTGCCGATAATAGTGACTCGCCTGTACGACTCTTTCCCAAAGTTCTATCTTGGTAAAACTAACTTTGTTCGTCAGGTTTTGTCAACATATCAAATGTCGCAGCCGCTAACCGTGGGTGGGATCTCTTCCTGGCTATGAATGGCCGCTTTCTGCATGACGAGTCAGGCGGAAAGCGACGCGGGAACGATCACCCCACCGACCGCGGCTTTACAGTTCGACGAAATTCACCATCTGCAGTGTAGGTCGGATTCCACAGCATCAAATATGGCCAGCCAACCCCCAGTCGCATCGGAAATGTATACTCATATGCATATATTGATCCACGCGGCGGACGCGTGCGGGTACGCGTCTATCTCGATTTGGCCGCGCTACAGCCGCTGTGAAGGTCATGTCGAGGAACCATACATATATAGGTGCGACGAAAAAGTCAACACCCGACTTGACTCTGAACTGAATTAAAAATTGCCCTCTTCCTATAGACGTGTGTGCCGCGCGCGCCTCACATGAGGTCTGAATCTGAGCGGGAGAATGAACTCATCCGTTTGCCCAGAGGTTATCCTGTGATCGCGATCGAGCCGGTATTTAGACTGAGATTTCAACTGGATTGCCGGCATGGACACGCTGATTCCTGCGCTCAATCTGACTCTCTAGACGCGACGGCGCCAAAAATATGACGTGAAATCACCAGATGACCAGAACTGCGTCACCTTCTTTCGAGCGCTCAGGGTAATTCCGTTCGCAGACAGTTCACCCGCCAAGAGATTTAAACGATCACATGACCGCGTTAAACCACACTTCAACTTGCCGCGATATTTGCTGTCGCGAACGGTTGACGCGTTCATTAACCCTTTTGCAATCAGATGAATACATTGGATGTTACCCAAAAAAAATTCCAATTTCTTTCTCACCGACGTTACAGCTTTATTCCAAGTAAGCAATACAACAACAATTATCAGTGAGAAGTGTGCTGATAGCAGATCTCTGCGCCCACGCGAGATGGCCCGTATCTATTCTCCTGCATTCCAATCAAAGACGCCACATACTAGCAGCGGACAGAGGTTCATTGCCCTGACTTGTGCTATTCTTGCACCCCCAAGTCTGCAGCAAAGACCTCAGCCCCCTCGTCATTATTCACCAGGTCAGAAAAGTGTATTCCGGCACTCTTGCCGCTCTCGATTACCCCCAAAATCCCTTCGACAACCCTTAACTGAATATTTTTGAGGATCTAAGCGAGAAAGGCTGTGCGGCCACGTGCCAGGAATTCCTTTTGTTCTGGCCCCACATTGACGATGCTCTTTAGCTGGTCTTGTCTTCTCGCTTGTCTCGCTTGAGCCTTCTCTGGCTTTCTCCCAAGGACCCATCGCACTGACCCGCCGGTATCGCTTTACGTCGCCGCGTTTCCCGACACGACACATTTGTTCGCGATCACACGCGCTAAACACGAGGCGCTGCGTCCATATCTATATCTTCGGTTGGGCCGGTGAAGAAAACAAGACGTTTCCTCGGATACCAATTGTGCACTTGTACGAGCAGCAGTACAAAAAGCGGTCCATGATTGGCCTCTCTCGGCTGCCGACCCCATCCTATAATGTCTGTTCTCTCTGCACCCTGGCCTTCGCAGCCTCCACCGTGGTACGGTCATCCCGCAGCATCATTTAGCGCCCTAGCGGCGCCTGTAATACCCCCTCTCCATCCATTGGATTCGCCATTCCCATCTCCCACTCATGGCCACTCGGCTTTCAGTGCGCTGGCGGCTTCTTCGCCGCCACGGCACTCGCCGCATCCCCAGATAAACCACCACCCATCACCAGGACCTGGGCCTTCTTTTGGTGGCGTCCCCCCGCGCAATAGCCGCTCTCTTGACAGGGATGCTCTGGTCCAGATCCTCAACTTTCTATCGACTCTACTCCCCGCTCGCTTCGGGAACGGCAAGCAGATTCGACTCGTCATCCACGGAGGTGCTGTAATGCTCCTAAACACGGAACTAGCCCAGTTGGCAGCGGTCACAGCCGCTACCGATGGACGGGCGAAACAGCGTACCACTACTCGGGACATTGATTACATTGCGCGCTCATTCACGTCGGAATGGGCCCAGCGGTACGGCATATACGATGCCAATGACCGGCTCAAGCAGTGCACCCATGAAACGGCGCTACAATTCGGTCTTGGTGCAGATTGGATGAACAGTGATGCGGACGTGGCTTTGCCAATGGCTACCGAGTGCGTCACATCTCATTATGACCCGAGCCGTCGACTCACTAGTGTATCACTGATAGCCCGACCACCGGCACCGTTTATGATCCGATACATGCTGCGTCTTTACAGACGGGCGATTCCCTTGCGGTCTATACTTCGCCCAACGGGCTATTGAAACTAGGTTCGTAGATCGTTGGCTTCCTGTTCTTATCGCGGGTTTTCCTAATCGGGTACTCGTAGTGAGCGTCACCCCATTCTGGACTGTGGCGCTCAAGATGGTGCGGTACAATCCCGTCGACCGGGAGGACATATGTATCCTTCTGCGCAGCGGGACGCAGGCGCGGCAGCTGCACTGGACGCCAGCGCGTCTAGAAATCTGGCTCCTCGGGACGTGCTGGGCGATGGGGTATGCGGGCTATGACCACGAACGGATCAAGGAGATGCGCCGACGGATGATCGAGGTCGTCGCGGAAGTAAATCGCTGGGACCCACATGCCGTCGCAGATGATGGCCGCGGTGGAGTCGTTCCGCTGCACGCTCCGAGTTTCGGATATCCTCCTGGATACGGCTACATGCAGCAGCCGCATCCCATGTACAACTACCACGGGGCTGTGACTGGCGATCCGCGCCTGTCCTCCCCCTTTCATTCCCCGGCACCAAGACACACATTCACCCAGTCAAGCCCACCGTCGCCCTTCATCCTCGGACCCGCGCCCACGCCCCCACCTCCACCGAGAAAGAAAAAGAAGACAAAGAAAAAGAAGGTGGCTGCCGCGGCGACATGGTCGAACGAGTGGACCACTGCCGCCTCGGACACACCTAAACGCTGGGACCCCGAGAGCCCAGAGCGATGGGATGAAGACGTGTGGAAGACGGCGGAAAAGGAGAAGAAGCAGGGGCGCATGACCAGCTGGATCCCCTGGCTCAAGAACGCCAAGTCGCAGCCAGCCCTCAATGCTACGAAGCGTTCCCAGCGGCGAAAGTACGATTACGACACCGACACCGATAGCGACGACAGCGCGAGCGACAGCGACTCGGAGGACGAGGACTGGCTGCGCCGCGAGCAGCTCAAGTGGGGCACGACCGGGCGGGGGCCGCACGTCGGGGGCGTCAGCGCGGGCTTCCAGCACAACGTCGCGGACTTCATGTCGAACGGGATGACCCCGATCTCGGCGCCGGCGGTCTTGGCCTCGGGCCCCGCGCACGGGCACGGGCACGGACAGGCGCATGGTCCGCCCGTGCTGCCCGGGTGGAACGTCCCCGGCGCGCCACAGTCGCCGCAGCCCTGGATGTACGCGTACGCGTACACGGGCCCGCTCGAGCGCCAGCGATCGCCGCCTGTGCGGCAGATGTACCCGCAGCCGCAGCCGCAGGGAGGCCCGGATATGAACCAGGTCGCCGCGGGTATGAACGCATTGGGTCTGTATGGCGTGTAAGCCACCCCCTCCCCTCCCCCGTCGTCGAACCCCCTGCCGCGCGTTAGTGCATGTGGTCTCTCTCGTCTTCCGCTATCGCCTTGCTTAGTCGCATCATTCCACCATCCGTCATTATCTATCCGCCCTCACCTGTACCGTCCCCTTCCCATCATCGCTACGCATACATTGTATATGTTAATGACTTTCTCTTGCTTACCCGTCTCTCCCATATCCATATCTATCTACGTCTACGTCTACATCCCCATCTCCCGTGACGGGTTCCGTCCGCCGTCATTCCTGTATATGTTCGTCGCATTCCGGGATCTTGCATACATGTAGCAAAGTTGTAATTTTGGTAAAGTAGGCATACTAAAGGCATAGTATCAATGTACATATTTAACGCACGCACAACTAGATTACTTGCCACTTTTTTTTTTCGCTTCTTATGGCGCGAGTACGCAGTGCAAGCCGACGTCTAGCAACATACATAATGAATCCGCAGGACTACGACAACTAAAGTACACAGTATATATACAGGTATACAACTGGTCGCCATCCCATGTACTTACTAATCTCGCACTACACCGGCACCTCCTCCTTCGACAAGCTGATGTCAGACCCCCCCTTCTGCGCGTCCGACATCTCAAAGTCGGTCGTCCGCGTCAGATCCGTCGTCCGCGTGAGATCCGTAGCGTGTGTCGCGTTGAGCCCCGTGGTGGTCAGGTCGTCCGTGTGCGGAGCCTTGCGGCCATTGAAGTGCAGGCTCGACCCCGGGGCGGTGGTGGGGTGTGTCTGCTCGTAGGACCGGCCCATGCCGACGCGCACGATTATCAGCGTTGGGGAGATTCCCTGTCCCACTGTCAGGTCATGGATGGGTGGGTGAGTAACGAGGGGCGCACGTAGATCTGCGTCGCGACGGGCTCGACGACTGCCTGCGCGGGGTGCCCGATCGCGAAGAGGACGACGAAGACGAATTGCGCGGCGAGGAAGAGGAGACCCGACTCGACGATGATGCCGATCGCGCGCTGAACCGAGGAATCGTGGTGGGAGACGCCTTGGATGCGGTTTTGCCTGGAGGAAAGAAGGGTGAGCATGCGCTTGAGACGGACAAAGAGAGGTTTACCTGGAAATTTGCCATATGCGTCCAACGATGAGCGCCGAGACAATGAAGTTGAGGCACAGGGAGAGAGAGAATCCGGCGGTGCCTACGGGCACGATGGCGGCGGGGGCCTGTGGCGCTGTTGGGCTTATTGAAAGCACCAGTCCGATGAGCCCGAGACCGCACGCTACAGGGTCCTTTAATGAGAAGTATCACAGAAGGAGTGAGGGGGGCTCACCGACAACTGCGAGGGACATAATGAACGGCAGGATGATTACCCAAATATTTCTTCCCCACACCAAGTAGCAGCGGTAAATCTGGGATCACCCAATCGTTTGTGGGCCGCCAAAACAAAAGGTTGACTGTAGCGTACCAGAATCAACTGACTGCACCAGTCGGTTATGCTGAAGAGCATGTCCGCGCCTGTGAACCCGTTACTCTCCAAATTTCGAAATGCAAATAATGTGATTATTCACCTGCCAGGAGATGCGTCTCATCCGAGATGTGCGCGACTGGATGGACCATCTATCATTGATCTGAGTGAAAACCACGTCCAAAAAAAAGGTATACACCAACTTACCGTGCCATTATAGACATTATTGAAATTTAAGCCAAAATGCGTGGTACACAGGCTGAACATGAAGCACGTAATCGCAAACATGTTCACCTTGGACGCGTTGTTCGCCGGTTTTCGCCCCACCAGCACAGCGATGGAAACCCCGAACAGAATCAGGTTTATTCCTGCGAGATCGAGGCGCCGTATCAGCATCATTCGAGCTAGTCTGAGGTCATAGCCTCACCATAGAAGATCGCCTCCAATGCAAAACCCAGGAAGGTAGCCTGATCAGGGTTGATGGAGTTGCTGAACGGGGCAGACATTGGAGGCGACACTGAGGGGTACGACGCAAGAGGGTGGGTTCCACAGAGAGCTCGCCTACAGTATCACTGTATCAGTAAGAAAGCTAAAAGAAGATCGCCATCATGATGACATTGAGTGTCAGGATGAGATGAGTGTCAGCTTCGAATAGCCTCCGCTGTGTGAAAAGGGGAAAGTTTTCCAGCGTGCCATATGGGAGACCAGACCAAGAGATTGCGAGATATCGATATTTCAGCACCGACCAAGGCATCCAAAAGCTCAGCGGGAGATCGAGAACTGCCAGGAGCGTGTCTACAAGCAATTCATGAGGTCTTCTCAAACTCGGTCGCGGTGGAGTTGCTGCGCCGTGCGATCACATGTCTTCAGATGTCTTCCCGTGGTCCCCGAAAAGGCATACTGGATTTGCTTCCGCGGCTCGGAATGCCGCGAGGAGGTCCGGGCCGAGATATTGCCGAGATAGCGCGAGATAGCGATAGATTCCAACAATTCAACAAATCTACATTGGAGGCTTAATTAAATGATATGCACGATAGAGAATGCCCATGTGCTACCAAAGTTCAGCGAACGAGCCAAGACGATTTTTTGCATCACGCCTGTTGGTATCTTCACAGGTCAACAGCCTGGCCAATTTTTTGCCCAGTCTGTTTTAGAGATCATATCAATGATCGTAATAGAAATAGTCTTGTAATTACTCTCCGATCGTGCCTACAATCCATGAATCGTGATACATACACATGTCCCAATAGCCTATCCAGATTCCAGTGAGTCTGTAAAAATTCCGTCCATACATCCTGTATCCAAATACCCGTGAATAATCTCGAACCGCAACCGAATCGAATGGCACCTACACAACTGGAGCCCAACGTACGGATCCGGTCTCGGCAGCGCGGAGACATCCACCCCCGCAACGGGGAACCCAATTTTGAATATCCCGCGCGTCGCCACGAGTGTCGCGAGCGCTATCAGGACGTTCGCTGCCCCGAGACATAACAACGCTTTCCCGAGCCACCGTCTCTCCTGGGGGCCGGTTTCTGCATGTAAGTTCGAGGCGTCCCCGGACTCGGATTGGGAGAGCTTTTCGTCTTGGGAGACGGGCTGGTAGGGGGACCGTGACGACGACCAGAATGGCTGCATGCTGCGATTGCGAATGATTGGGCGCACGAATGGGCGAACGCGGGACCTGTTCTTATATTTTCTGAGAAGGACCGCAAAGATCCGGCATTGCATGAAGTAATGGCTGTGTTACTACTACGGGGGTAGTAGTTAGCCGCGTATCAGTATCAGTGGCCGTGTGGCAGTTCAATTGTGCAATCCCGTTTTGGATTCGGGTGCGTATAAAAATGTACGAGGTGACTCAAGTCCTTCGGAACTATAGATACATAAAAATTTATACATTAATACCGCTGGCTAAACTAGAACTGAACCAGCTGCTGAAGGATGAAATGGAATCTACGGCGTCGCGGCAATCATTCATTCACTATAGTCTGGTCGTCGTGAGGTCAAGACGGCGTTCATTAAATAGAGAAACCTACTGTGTGGCGCTTCATTAGTATCCGTACTGGGCGGAGGCGTATACGGCACGTCTTCCCAAAATGCGTGATTGCTGTCGACGAAGTCCCGTAGCTGGGCCCAGTCGCGACAGCGGCGTGTAACGGGGGCAGTCTGGTTCGATGATACCCCTACTGGCATCAGCGTTGTATCCGCCTTGCACATCAGGCTTTGCCTCAGCACGTCGAAGCAGTGGTTCACATGCCCAAACGCTGCTGCGCGCGCCTCTGCGGTTTTGAACAGCCCATCGCGCGATGCGACGTAGGCGAACCGGATCCCGTTCACGCAGTGCGCCTGGTGGTACGCCGAGATCGCGTGCGGCGTCCCGCCCGGTCCTAGTCGGACGAAGCCGCGTTTCGGCGGGACGGTGGAGGCCCAGATGTGGTCGTCGTCCAGCGGGTACTGAGTGTCTGGCGCTTCGAAAGTCATCGCGGCTGCGCGGAAGTATCCTGGGACCTCGCTAGGCTCGTATGAATAATCTGGAATGCGTCGTCAATTTTCTCTATGCGGTGAGGGAAGCCCACGAACCAAGGTCGTGTTTCCAAGGGCCCGATAGCTCGTGGGACGCCTCTACGACTCTGCGCAAAAGCGCGATATTGAATAATGTTGAAATAATCGTCAGAGTTACAAGGATGGGCATCACACCAGTGGATCTAGAGGGTATCATTGTGAGGACAGTGGAGGTTCGGGTGAGCGCCTCGATGCGGTGCAACCAAAGGGAATTGATAGAAATCATCTCAGAAGGTCAATTTATGTCATTATGTGGCGGTTTGAGTCAATTCTCCGCCTGATAAGGAACTGATAACGGGGTTAGCAGCAGTGCTGCGCCGTAAACAAACGAGGAAACTTCAAAAAGTCGGGATCAAGCACGGAGGAAATCAGCTGACTGATGCAACTTGTGCACAGCCTCCACACACCTTCTTATCCTCAGCCTGTGAAAGTAAAGTTCACCAATTGCCACGAGTTTTACTCCGAGCTGAACTACCATCTCAGTTGCATCCCTGCACACAGCCTATCTACTACTATCCGATGCGATACAGCACCGCTGGCTTCACGGAGGAGCAGCTCGCCGTCCTGGCGGTCGCAGAAAAGTTTCTGCAAGGCATCGGGGCCCGCGACAAAAATCTTATGCTCGCGCTCATTCACCCATCCGGTGGTGCGGCGCTGATGAGGAATGGAAGCCCGCTGTTCCTCACGCTCCCTGGCCTCGTGGAGCGCATCCCGTTCGACCACCCAAAAGAGATCTCGGAGATTATCTCGGGCCAGCCTACCATCTTCGTAGATCGGGATATCGCGATGGCCTGGACTCCGTACGAGTTCATAATCGACAACGCCATCGACCACGCTGGCACGGATATCTGGAGCTTTGCCAAGCTGGATGGAAAGTGGCTGATTAGCGGTCTCGCGGACAATAGTCACCCGCCGGCCAAGTAATGTAAGCTATTGTTTCTCAATTCATTTCCGACAAAATTTCTCAAGCAAAGACAGTAATGCGTGTAGTTGGGAACTGGCTGTACCCGGCGCATGAGAGATGCAAATGTTAGAATGCAGCGGATTGGACGATATGTACAGCAACTTCCCCCGAAGATGATCGAGGAATGCTGGTTGTTGATAATCATCCGAGTACCGACTACTCCAACTAATAATACCCAGCTCCAACACCCGAGGCCGCCTGATTCTCCTCCACGAACGTCCGAACCTGTGTCCAATCGCGGCACCTATGATCTACAAATTCACCGGAGGCCACCGCACCCGACACCGGGCACTCCCCGTCGTCCCTGCAAATAACCTCGGCGGGCTCGAGCGTTATGTCCGCCGTGCACAAGATCGCTTGGCGGAGGTGCCCCAAGCACGCCTCCGCCGCCTCCGACCGCACCTGTGCGCCGTCGCGCATTTGCACGTACGCAGCCCGGATGGTGTCGAGGCACTCCAGATCCGTGTACATTCCGACGTCGAATTCTTGCTTCCCCAGCTTGACACGACCGTGATTTGGGGGAACCAGCGTACCCCACGCGGCGTCGTCGATGATGTTATAATGCTTGCCGAATATGAATTCGAGCGTCGCGGCGCGCAGGGACAGTGGCAGCTCGGATGGAAGGGGTCGCTCGTCGAAAGAAGCTACATCACATCAGAGTCAATTTCAGCTCGGACGGTGGCGGGAAGTGCTCACTGCTCGAGGTGTCCCGTAGACGAAATAGCGTGACAGCGTTCAACGTCGCACTTATGAGGAGAAGGGCGGTGACAGAGTGAAGTAGAGAGGACATGGCAAGCGGCAGCAGGAAGAATGTCCAGCAGCGCGCCCAGCGCGCGGATATACTTATAATGAGGTGATCTCACAAGCACGCTTCCATTTGAGAAGCGGGCCCGGCCCCTGCCCCGGGTTCTATCAGATTCAGATTGACTGCCGAGGCTGTTCGACCTTCTTTCGACCAGTGCAGCGCCCTTTGTTGTGATTTTTATAGCGCTGACTTCGACGCCCGTTTGGGTACTGCGCGGCATTTTATCACAGCTCCCCCAGCGCGGTTGCGGCATCCATGTATAACTTATACATCGCCCCCGGGATTAATTGATGCGTGACTCCAATGATGAAGGTGCTTCTCGTGTTTTTTGGTTTCTTCCCTCCGTTTTTGCCTGATCTGATAGTACTGTTCTCATTGCCTCGTGGTGAGATAGGAAATGTATCCGGCTGATTCGGACGAGAAAGGGTATATATGGGGGGGCGCATCTGCGCATGATACCCGTCCCTCTCGGTTTAGACCTGCAGTGTAAAATGGTTCAAATCACTTCCATCCTGTTCGCCGCTTGCATCCTCGCTTCGGCTAGCGCCATTCCTGCTGGTGAGTAGCCTTCATCCATCCCATATCGCCGCGTACATCGAATGACTTGGGTTTCATTTCAGGACAACCGGCAGCGCGGGGGCTACTGAACAGGGCGGGGAACGCGCAAATTCTGCGTGAGTTTATTCGTTTTGCGGAGGTTTTAGTCGCTACGGTGCTGATGCGTATTACCAACACCACTGCCAGAAAATCGAAAGTTTGCGTCCGCAGAGGATGAGCCCACCAAAGCCGATCTCGAGGCACGGGTATTCGCGGCTGGGGAGGAGGAGCCCACCAAGACCGATCTTGAGGCGCGGGTCTTCGCGGCTGGGGAGGAGGAGCCCACCAAAGCCGATCTGGATCCACGGGCGTTTGCGGCCGGGGAGGACGAGCCCACCAAAGCCGATCTGGAGACGCGGGCGTTTGCGGCCGGGGAGGACGAGCCCACGAAAGCCGATCTTGAGGCGCGGGTATTTGCGGCTGGGGAGGACGAACCCACCAAAGCCGGTCTTGAGGCACGGAGATTGGAATGATGACGAGGCAGACGTCTGACTAGGGTAGATTCGTATGTAGCATGAGATTTCTGTAAGTATTTTGGATGTAGATTACTGTAATCAGCGATTAGGCTGAGGCGGCATCAAAGGTATAATTGTATTTGAGTGACGTTTCAAAGCCAAAACTGTGCACTTTGGAAAAGGGCTAAGACGGCCTAGTTTGGAAGGCCAGAGATGATCGTGGCTCGCCGCTCGAGTTTTATGCCATGTACAATATTGTGCGCCATGAGACCAAGTTACTTGTTTTTATTTCGACTCCTCAGACCCCGGTACGGACTGCCAGAAGGTACGCGAACTGGATGAATGGGAGGGCAACGCAAAACGGAGCAGTAGAAAAAGCTCTTTCCTCCGCAGACGCCTCTACCAGCCTAAACGCACGTTTGTGAAACGCAGACGCACACCATGCGCCATCAGGTGTTATTCTCTTCCCTTGTAAAGCATCAATTTAATATGTTAGTTGGCCTCACGCTTGGTTACAGTGTGGTTGAACCCGAAGTTACATCCCTGGACACCGGATTTCTGGTAAGGTCGAATGAGACCGAGAATCTTGACTCGAAAAATCCGGGGCCCGAATGGCCAAGTAACTCAGAAGCAGGCAACAAGCGGAACAGAATATCGAAGGGAAAACAAACGGAGAGGAATCTTCGTCGGAAGCTTTGCCTTCATAAATCGGGCATGTTGAGCGGAGCTGCCAAATAGCCGAACTTAATTGCTGACTGGTTGCAAGATTTTATTTCCTCTCTGGTAGGTGGCACCGTTCAAAACGTGAACACAGTCACTTGATTCTCGATCTGAAGATGATCAGCTTTTGGACTCTCCGAAGGCGCTTAACCACGTACGTTGAAATTCACACCGACGATTCGGTCCTGGTCGAGCAGCAAAACGTGGAAGGAGTCGTCGCCCATGAAGCGCTGCGTACTCCGAAACGGGAGAGACGTGGTGACGGCGTGCGCGAACACCTCGGGCTCTCCAGGCTGGCGCGTAGCGGGCTCGAAATGCAGCACCGTGTTGACGCCTGTGTCGGACTGCGGAGGTGGGTCCACGCCTGGGCGGCGAGGGATGACGTCGAAATCGAGCAGCTGTATCCCATCGGCATCGGGCATGGGGAGCACGATGCGCTCGCCGTGTACATGCCTGGCCAAACGAAAAGGATCAGTTTCCGAACAAAAAAAACAAAAAACAACGGGTGTGCAGCAGACCTGAGCCATCGAAAATCGAACGCGGGTAGCATAGCCGCGTTCTGCGGGCCCCAGTCATCCCAGGGCACGTCGACGGGAGACCCAATCTCCAACACGCAATCAAGAACATACTTCTGCAGCGTCCGGTGATGCACAACAAGACGATTCCAGCCCGAGGTACTGTAGTTCATGAGGATTACGTAGATGCGGCGCTCGTTCGAGGTGGAGAACGGCTTGCGGGGCATCGGATTAGCGCAGAAGGGCCCACAGAATATGTTTATCCTGGCTATAACGATGTCGGCGAGGAGCTCCGGAAGTCGGAGGGTCGCGACGTGGGTGGTAGACTGTGCGCGCACCCCTTCAAATGTGTGGATCTCGATCCGGCCGAATCCAGCTGCGAAGGCTAAAATGAACGACCGTGGTGAAAGAAGCTGGAAATCTGCGACATGACGCCAGGACCGTCGCCGCGAGATATCCTGACCACATAAGAACATATTCGGTCATAGAAAATAAAACGCACCTCGAGCTGGATTCCCTTGCGCCAGTTCCACAAAATAAACCGATTGTGGTGGGGGTCAGGAAACGATAGGGCGATCACATCGTCGGCAATTTGGATGGACAGCGCCATTTCCGGGTCAAAATGCAGTGGGAATGTGAACAGCGGCCAGGGAGCCAGAGGGTGCGCGTGATGCGACGAAAGGGTGCGGCACTCGAGACGCGCGATATCAGGGGCAGGCTGATATAAAACGGCCAGGAGATCCTGGGTTGGGTCCATCGCGAAATCGTGAAACTGCCATGCAGGATCAATCCCAAGTGGGTGCTTTGCTTTTGCCTTGTCCAGACCCACATCCACTACGTCGGCGAGTGAGATGGCACAGAAAGGCGGCCCCTGCTCCTGTTGCGCAAATATGCCGCCCACAAGCTCATATGCCCGACACACCTCCAACGATTCGGCCCCGATGGTAGTCCGTGAGGTCCATTCCAAGTTATTCCATGCACGGCGGCGCTGATGGATGGCGCGTAGTGCGTCGGTAGGCGTCGAAGCGCCGGGATCACCGCCGATTAAACCATCGACCCACAGTTCAATCGCGTATTGTAGCACAGGAGAGCCGGTAATTGTGTCATGCCACATGTGAGAAACCTTGTTATTACCTCGCGGTAAGTACTGTAGCCATAGCGATGATTCGACCGTGGTTGCACCCACTGAGGAACATAGTAGCATAGTTTTGGGCTCGAGAAAAGCAAGGATCTCTGCGAGGATCTCCGGGGGCATGTTAGCAAGGGAAGGTCCATCCATGATGAGCATTCAAGTGAGATGATTGATGGCATCAGTACACCGGCAACTCGCGGCGATTTGCGTTAGCTCAACCTCAGAACCTTTTTTCAATCTTTTATGGCAGCCGAGGCATCACGGAACAGCATCTTTGCAATAACCGGACAGAATTTGAACGGAGTATGCATTTACAATCAATTATTTTGAACCATTCCAAGGTCCAACTTCAACCACCAAGGAGTGAATGATGCTCAACTCAATTAAATCTCTTACACCAAAAACCACGTAGAATATCGAAGTTGTGCAAAAAGTGGCTAGATCGACCAAGAATACTATTCCCCCCAACTGAAACCTAGTACTCCTATATCTCCGCCATTAATATTACTGGACCAATTTTCCAGGTTTCAATAATTTTCTTGCCTTGATACAATCCTTGTCATATCCTCTACGGTGTGTGGCCTAGCAATCTGGAGTTCTGCCTCGTAGGTACTTTTATCACAATTACCAAGCTTCGGACTTGGCGATTTTCCCCTGTTTTCTCTCGGACCGCACCAGCCGTTTAATTTCTTGACCCCAACACAGTGTCGTTCGACAAGAGCCCATCGCTCCACATTAACGTTAACCGTATACGTATTCGGGGCAAAGCCAATTCGCAAATGATCTGCCGGCTCAGCTCTATGCCCCGAAACGATATTCAAGGTTTTCTGATAGGTGTCCGAGATCGCAAGGGAGGGGTAGTATCAATACGTAGTTACTAGTGGCTGCTGCGCCGCAGCTCATTATTAGCCAGGACCCCCTGAATTGAAGGTCAGGTCCCCGTGCGGAGAAAATTTTGAGATTGAACTCGTCCGAAAGGGACAAAAATCGACCCTTTAGAGTGGAAAGGGTACGCGGACAGCTTCGCCGAATTTTCCTGTTCCGATATCACTACATACCTAACGGGCTCTCGCTTTTCAGGACAAGATCCGTGAAACGGCTGGCGATAAAACACCAGTGGAGCCTCAGGGGAAGCTCGAGTAGTGTACAAAATGTAGATTTGGCGAAGATCGGGATGGACAAAAATTATCTGCGTCGGAAATTTTGTTCCTAACCTCCAAAGGGATAATCAGGGCCATTGACGTTTCCGCAGTCGCTACATACTCGCGTCCCTCTTGACTTCCTGATTAAGTTTCCAAGTTGGTTGGCAAGGACAATGAACGAAAAGATTACGCAGTGATTACGCCGTTGACGTTGCCAACAGGAGGAATGTTTGAATACTGCAGCTCAGCTCGCTAGGGGGCAGCTCATTGCCGTTCGTTTTTTTTTCCCGATCTGCCGTACTCTGGAGTCTTGTTATGGCTCCAATTTTATGTTGGAGGTCACTTAGAAACCCTAACCTAACCCTGGAGATATAGGGGATATTAATATAATCTCGTAAGGTGTGATCGTCGCATCCCCTCGACGACGGCAGGTCTTCCTTTCCCACTCACGTACACTGCTAAAAGTTAGTAAGGCACCAAGATCCAATGGAACTCGCTGCATGACATGACCGGCGCCCGCCCACAAGGTAAATGCTGAAAAATGTATGCACGAAACTCTCCCCCGCTGACGAAAGAGCTAGGTCGTATGCTGTCCAATTGGCCACGTCCGAATTGAATCGTGCGGCGACTTGTCACCAGAGTGTAATTCGGCTGCAGCATGGCGCTAAATTGTTGATCGAGCTAATATTGATTTTGGTTATCAGTCGGCAAACTTTTCGTCACAGGCATCCTCTACCTTCCTTCGAACTTCCGGTGTTCATGCTAGGGCCTCGCTCAGACGATGCCATCTTCGGCGGGCCCACATGGACATTGACTGAAACAGACCTACTGAGCTACCACGAGCGCAACGCAGGTCGTCTGATCGTGGACCCGAAGTGAGTGGAATCGTGCATAGTGCGATCCAGACTGACATAGGACGTCAGAGAGGCACAGGCCGAGTTTGGGAAAGATGTAGCAGCCCTCCTCAAGGTCTCCGCCGATGGTATGAATATCCTCTGGCCACAACCGACATCCAATCCTGAGGACCCTCAAAATGTACGTGACGTTGGAACCCTCGCATTATGGCGGCTTGAATTGCATCACATAGTGGTCTGAGCGGCGGAAAACTCTACAACTGGTAATCATTACACTGGCCAGCGTCATTCCCGATTTCGTTGGAAGCATCGGTGTTGCTTCGATTTTTGCCCTCGCTGACCGATACAACACGAGTGGCAACCACGTAAATCAGCTTTCTGCCAAGTAAGTTTCTCTGACGATAAGCTCATCCTGGAGGATAACAACGCGTACTAGTTGGGCAATTTTTCTACTTGGCTGGGGCGGTTTTGCTGCCGTGATTCTTACGCGCCGCTGGGGCCGACTTCCTGTGCTCTTCTGGTCACAATTGCTCGCCTTCGCATTTCTCATCGGATGTATCTTTGCGCCTAATCTCAACACGTTCGCTGCAATGCGATGTATAGCCGCATTCTTCTCGACGGCACCCCAAATTACTGGGTTGTATACTGTAACTGACATGTATCCATTTCATCTCCAAGCCCGAAAGGTATGATTGTTCCGACTCTCCCTGAATGTGATATCTCATTCACGACCTCAGCTTAATCTATGGACCATGGGCTTTATAATGTCTCCTTTTCTCTCTCCCTTCTTTCTGGGTTTCTTGGTAGCACACGCAGAGTATGTTGCCGTTCCACGCCCCTTATTCAAATTAACATTTTTCCAGTTATAGATGGGCCTACGCCGTCGGCGCCCTCTACTCACTCATTGTCCTTCTGATGATCGTTTTCCTTGGTGAAGAGACGTGTGTACTTTCTCATCCATGACGCCCGCCATCGTTTTTGACACCCATATCTCCCACAGGTTGTATGACCGCACCCTCCAGCCAATTCCGCCTCGGCCAACTGTCGGCCTGCGCTATCGTGTTGAGACGCTGTTTGGCGTCACCGGCTTCAAGATGACACAGTACCGCCCGAGCTGGTACCAGTGCGTCAGCTCCCCTCTGCAAGTCGTCTGGCGTCCACATGGGCTCTTGATAATGATCTTTGGGGTATGCACGCGGTCTGATCTCTGCGCGGGTTCTGACGATCCTGATAGGGCGTAGAATTCGGATTAAGCATCGGTGAGTTGACTTCGTGTAGGCCCACTCTTTCCTCAAATAAATCACGATAGGTATAACCATCACCAATGCGATATTTTTGGGGACGGATCCTCCAACCGGGTTCGGGTTCGGCCAAACTGCTATTGCGGCGATGTATGCGACCCCAATTGTATGTTCCCTGGATACGGGTCCCAGTATATGTTCCCTGCTGACCATCTAACCGTGGATGTTCAGGTCGCTGTTCTCATCGGTGAGGTGATGGGCCGGTACGGAAACGATATGATTGCCACGATGGGGATCCGGCGAAACAAGGGGGTTTTCGAGGCCGAAATGCGCTTATGGTTCGTCCGATCGCGACTTTCCACTCTCTAATATTCATCGAGCCGGATTACTACAGGATGTGCTACATTTCTCTTCCCCTTTACATCACGGGCTTCCTCCTTCTCGGGCATGGATTCCAGTCCAAGAATGTGCCATCAGTGATCCTTGGATGGGGAATTGGCCAGGTTGCGTTCCCCATGTTCCACATATCGGCGCGACTAATAACAAAGATACATACGTAGGTGGGAATAATGTTGAACACCACGGCGATCTGTAAGTTCATCAATTTATGTACCATATGCTGGTTGACCTTAATTAATGCTGACCAGACGCGTACCTCAAGGACTGCTTCCCCTCTCATCAAGGCGAAGTCAGCGCGCTCTTTAATTTTTTCCGGACTATCTGTGGGTTCGCCGTCGTGTACTTCCTGCCGACGTGGATTGGCGAGAGCGGCGGGTTAGAGGTGTATGGTTGCGAAGCTGCGTGCGTGCTTGCCTTTCTTTATTTCCTGTCATGTCGTCGCTCCGCTGACGCTGGAAAACAAACTAGCATCGTCGTGGGGCTCTTCACAATCGTGCCCTTCGTGCAAAAGAGAGGGGCTGCACTGCGGGTGTGTATCCGTCCATCTGTCGTATCTGTCTATCAGCCACTCAACATACGTCCTGTTATTCGCTTTAGGCGAAATATTCCATCCGCCCCGCAAGTTCATCCCCCGCTCGCCGCACGAACACGTTCCGACTATTGCAACGTCTCGATAGAGTTGATCCCGCCTCCGTCGAGGTCCCCGGCATCAAAACAACGGCATTCCCGACACCGTCATTAGAGCAGCTTGGCCTCGACGTGCCAGGTATAAAGACCAATTTCTCAGGAGCGTCTGCGAGCACGGTGGGAGTTCCGTGATGCTATCTTATTGTCTTCTTGGTTTTTTGGCGGAGCGCTGTATGAATACTGTACATATTCCGGAACGATCGTAAGATAATGCGAATAAACTAACTTTTTTGTTGGGCGAACATGTGGCTGTGTGTGGCAACGGCGTCAAAAAAAAACACCACCATTAGCTTCTTGGGCTCACTTGTTGTGCAGCACAGCTCGTAGCATGCATCGTAGCCTCAGTATCCCGGAAATCGTTGAGCTCATATTTGCAGAATTACAGCCTGACCACGTTTTTGCCAGGCAGACCCCCCACCGCAAGGATTTTGCTGCGCTCGCGAGGACTTGTAAGACCTTCAAGGACCCTGCTCTGAATATCTTGTGGAAAGACCAGGAGACACTTACGAACATCGTAAAATGCCTACCGTCCCATCTCTGGAATGAGACGTGGGTACCAGCGGATCGCAACCCTCCGAGACGTCAGCTTGTGAGTCATCCTATGTTGTGTGTTGGCTATTCACGAAACGTTGAGCAGCATTTGACGGGTCAAATCGTACCCGCGGATTGGGATGTAGCCTTGGCGTATGCCTCTCGCATCCGGACATTGAAATTGGAGCGGCGGAATTCTGGGGATGTATTCCCTGCTGCCAGTGTTTTCGAAACAATCCGCTCCACAATTCCTTGCCCACATCTGTGCCCTAATCTTCGGAGAGTATCTTGGAATCTGGAGAACCCTGACCCCAACTCTCTGCTCCCCTATCTTGGTCTTTTCCTTGGCCCCCACATCATAGACGTCGAAATCTCGCTGTCCAGAAAGAATTCCGAATTCGATGTAGCTGCTCTACCGGCCCTTCCACTTCCATACCCCCAGCTCACAAATCTCGTTCTCCAAGGGTTATACGACGATCCTGTCCTGTCTTGTCGGGCGGCATCGATCGTAGTCCCAAGTTTACGACAAATCGAAAGCCTTACTCTCGATTACCTTAATCGAGCGAACCTTGAACAACTTTCTCAGCTTCCCGATCTGAAATACTTGGCCCTCGACTGCCAGGATGGAAAAGATTGGGGTACAGAACAGAATTCTCCCAATCGTGGATCACGATCCTATTCATTCCCAGCTCTCCGAACCGTCGAATTCCCGTACTCAACATTCGAGTTTTCCATCGAGTTCCTCAATATGCTGTCAGATTGCCGTTTGGACAGTGTTCATATTGGGACTGGACACCTGACAACCAAGTCCATGTCCGGGCAACTACACGTCGCCTTGGTCAGCCACTTGTCACATACGGCCCTTGACAGTCTCGCAATAGAGTTTGTGGGCCCGGGCCGTGCTGAACAGCCAACTGGTACGATCGCACATTATGTGATTAGTGGCCGCGAACTTGCGCCTCTCTTTTGTTTTGTGAATCTCACCAACCTCTGGCTCGAACCGCCTGTGGGATTCGACATAGACGACTCCATGGCATGGGATATGGCCCGTTCCTGGCCTAAACTCACCTCTCTGAGGTTGTATCCCGCCACACACTTTTTGCACCATCCATCTAGTACGACGCTTCACGGCCTCCGCGGATTTGCAAAGCACTGCAAGGAATTGAGGAGCCTCACCATCCCACTCGACGCTTCCGCAGTCCCGCCCTTTGATAATTCCCCTGAGACGAGAATCTCTCAGTCTTCGCTGAATTGTCTCCTCGTTGGCAGGTCGCCAATCGTAGACCAATCTGCCGTTGCCCGATTCATGCGACGGTTGTTCCCGAACCTCACGGAAATTGAAATCAACCCCGAAGACGAGGCATGGGACTCGTATGATGAGGTGGATACCGAGGAGGCACGCACTTTTGCTGGTCGATGGCAGCGGGTTCAAAACATGCTTCGATAAGCTTCGATAAGCACCCTCCAATGAACGTCGCTGTTCGTTTATTATACTTCGGAATGCGTTTTGATGCTTATCTTCGAACAGGAAACGTCTGACTCGGATCGACTTCTTGAACACCCTCTCGTCGTATTTATCCTCTTACGCCGAGACTGAGACACTCTACCAACACTCAATATTATGTTCTATTTTTGAATCTACTGGCTTTCTTAATTACCGTGTTCTGGTTCTGGTTTGCCATAAGTTCGTTCCAGCCCTCCGGACACGATCGGGTGATTAATCCCGAGGCAGAAACTTGAGTTGTGAATTCGACGTCGCTGTTTCAAGTCTGCTTCGCCCCCATCCTTCTTCCCATGTACTATCTGCTGAAGCAGTCCAACTGGCGTTTGATATCTACATCCACTGTTTGATTTCGTACTGATTCCGGGTTGGCTCAGCAAGTGGCTCAGCAATTGGCTCAGTGTCAACCCACACCGGTTAAAGTAAGATACTAACCTAGGTCAGTATGTATGCATAGAGTAGATAACTCAGTAGATAATTCCAAACTTGTAGATAGTTGATAAGTTCAATTGGTGTGAAAGCACCACAGAAGTAGCCACAATCAGCAACTCTTTCCCCAGCCTTGACTTTGTTCCCTTTCAGCAAGTTAGGAAAGTCATGCCCAAATAAATTCATTTAGCTGTGCTTTCAGGTATTATGTATATTGAGAGGAAAACTTTCGGGGTAACAATCTATTTTTCCTTTGTTCAAAGCTCTCCTTTCTTGTCCCCGGAAATGTTGATCTTTCAACAGTCCTTTCACAACTCGCTAACAATGAAGAAATTTCCAACTTTTGAAACTGCCCCTGATTGTGGAAACTTCCATGGTTATTTTGCACAAAATTAATTCCTCAACTATCTCCAAGTCTTGATTTGTCTACTGAATCATCTACTCTATGTTAACATATTAACCTAGGTTAATATTTTCTTTTATCTGGTGTGACCACCCGTGTTGATTCCAAGCTCTGGGCGGTCACTACGTACGTTGACTCAGAACCTACCGACCCTGAAGGAACGGCCAAGTAAGAAACACAGTCCTCATCTCGCTCTGCTGCTGCTCTGCCGTACCCTTCGACATTACCACGACCTCACTTGCCAAGCGCTCGATTCACTACTAGACCAGCGGCGGTGCCACCACCGCCGACGCGATTGCCGCCGCCCAGAACATCCGAGTCCCGGTGGTTCTTCACGCACAATGGGGACACAGTGAACAACAGCCGGTAAGTTGAAACACGTTGCCCATCGTCACGAGTCCCAATTGCTTTCGAAACTTGCCGGAAAATAACAAAGATTGAGCATGTGTTCCATTTTCATTGCTTGCACCGTCTGTTCGAAATTCAGCCTTCAGACAGTCGGTTTTCATAGTTTACACCCTTCCATCAAGTCAACTCTCTGCATAAATTGTTTCCAAGACGAAAATAAACACCATTAGTAGCTGTATCTTGATTTGCTTCCCCCATGTTTTCTACAGTTTTTTTTTGGAACTTCGGTAATTTCTGGCGGGTATGAATGAGATACAATATCCGACAATTTCATTTCAATCTTCGGAGATTTAATCATTTCGTTTGGCATGGCTCTGCTCATAGCATTCTCCCTACCAAGAGAGAAATTTCTTTTCGATAGCCACGGAGATTTGAGCCTCTGTCATATCTGTTGGCCCAGAGTACGACGGTATACATGTACTAAAGCTTCCAAAACTCAGCTCCACACCACCAGGCTCACATGTGCGTTTTCTCAATGACCCGACACTTGACAGGCGAAGGGGCCTTACAAGTTACAATTATGTAGGAGATTAGTTGTACATGTTTGGACTAATTGGTTCAGACGCGCGCATCACGTGATGGTGTTGCACCCCATGACGCCACGCGCTGGCTTTGCCAGTCACCGCCACACCCCACCCTTGACTCTCGCTGCTTGCGTACCACAGCAAGTTCAGAGCACTGCGAAATGCTATCGCACAAGTGGTAGCAATATTCGCGTGTCTGAGTCTCCAACTCTTTCGCCGGCGCGTCGGATCTCCAAAATTCGCTCGACCCGCCCATTTACGCTTAATTTTCAACTTCAATAAATGCCCGCTGCTGTGCACCGTTTTCAGCACCCTAGATTGGCCGTAGAACTCTCTCTGGGCCACAAATACAACGGGTGGTACCTCCTATTCGCCCAGCCGTACAGAACCGCCGACAGTCGGGAAGTCGCGCGTCTCGACTCACCTGGGCCATTTCCGCGTAAACGTGGCGGCGGGTGGTCTCATCGGCCGCGCTTCTGGTTCGACCTCAAGGCGGCCTCCGGGTGGGAGCGTGGAGAAGAGACTCTCCTCGACCTCCTGCTCTCCATGGAGCCCCCGCTTCTCGCGGTCGTTGACCACGAAGACGGGATGAGCCAAGTAGAAGTCCTCGTCCCGGAAAGCAAACTCGCCCATTTCTGCGAAGGCTGCGGGCGATGGGAGGCTGATTGCGATGACTCCTTACGATGGTTCATGGTCCGGTCGGACGTTCTTCCCGGTTACCTCTGCCCACCGGTATGATTTCCTGAACCATTATTCGTATTCCCATGCGCTTACAGATGATAAGTGTCACACGAAGGACTGGATCGGGGCTCACGCAGCGAGATGTTTGAGGAGGATATTTTGCGGAATTTGATGCCGTACTGTATACGATCTTGATAGACGCATTTGGTTTGCGTTCATCCCGCTGAATACATGTCGGCAAACTTGGATTGGAATAAAATCAGGACGACCGCCGCCACAGGCATCGAATTTATGATCTACCGAAGTCTCATTTCCTTGTTCGTTTTGTTTTACATAAGTGGTCGAATGTCAATGTTCAGTTTTCTCTGCTCCCATTTTCCCGATATCCCTCATCCCGTTCCTGATCCTCGCATGCATGACCCGATGCCGTCGAAGCAGATATTTGCACGTTGGCATACATTAGATCCCGTGCAATGATATATGGATACATAGATCCGTCCCTCGTTAATACATCATGAATCAGTAGTCGTAGTCCTGCCTGGCATGAGCAAATCTACGCAAGAGAGTGGGTGAGTGACGGTGTCGCGGAAAAGAGATCGCGGACCGCAGCTATGCATTCACATAACATCTAGGTCCTTGAGGTGGTTGCGAATAATTTGTTCTTGAACTAAAAGAAGAGAGAGGCAAACGCTCGTCAATGAGGGTGTCCATGCAATGAAGGCAAGGGGCCAACCTTCTCCGAGAATTACTGCCGTCGACTGGGTGTCCTGACAGATCGCAGGGGGTTAGATGAATGTAGAGCAGCGTCAGATTTCCCGCTGAACTCACAATGGCCTCCGTTTCGTAAAATATGAATGGGCGCGGTTCAGGAGAGAATTTCCGCTAAGATAAAGACATCAATTAACATGAAAGGGGATGAGGCGCATTGCTCACATGGTAGGCCGAAAACTTGTCCCGGAAATCTAAAACAGTGTGAGCCTGAATCCCCATGCGAGATACATTTACGTGCATTTCGTCACCGAGGCAACGTCGTTTGGCCGATCTCCGTAACTCGGGACATACTTCTTCACCAGAACCCCGGCAGCGATGTGCGCCTGAAGAATGTCTTTCTGCAATCGTTTATTAACATCGCGTCTCCTGATGGACATCATCGACAAACCCACTTTGTTGAACAACAGAATAAAGGCAGTTTTGGCGAGAAGGGGATTGCCAACGATCTCTCGCCAAAGTTCGAGGGAGTCTTGCTGTGAAAGTATGAAACTCAGCACAAAGCTACCTGGCATCGTGATCACGCCGCTTACCACACGGTTGACCTTGGAGTCCTCGTCAAGACTTTGCCAGAAAGCTAACGGGGCCAAGAAAAGAATGGCTTGGACTATAACAGAGGCTGGATCAATAGGAAGGACGTGACACAGACGCTCCGTCTTACCGTCGTCGAAATATGGTATCTAAAGCAACTTGCGTGTCAGCGAATGCTCGCACAAAGGCCGAAGAATTCGACTGACCCATGTTGATCGCTGTGGATGGAAGGCTGAGCACACGAACCTAGGGGACTTTACGGGAATCCATTTACCTGGTTACTGCTTCCACAGACGTCAGTGATGAAGAATTCTGTACCTGCTCTAAACCCTGTTTAAAGCCTCAGCATCCCTTGGACACATCCTCAAGGTATGAAGCACTCACCGGACTCGGTAACAAATCGGTGTTCCTCAACGCCTACGGTGCGTATCCGCGCACGCATGATATCCCCTGCGAAAGAAAGAAAGAAATGAGGCAAGTCAGTTCCGTGGGGGAAACCAGCGATTGCGGGAAGGCGGCGCACGATCAGAGGGTACATAATTAATCGCGGCGATGCGTTCCGTATCGTCGAGAAAGCTGTCGAATTGGGTAAGGCAAAGCGCGAGCAATAGGGAATCGCGAGACGCAACGCACAAGCCGGGATCATCCTGTAGGTGAACGCCGCGGGACTCGAGCACTTGGCGCACAGCCGAGTCATCCCAGAGGGCGGTAATGTCGTCCTTGCATGCCGCAAGGACTTGCGTGACCTGGGACGAGTCGCTACTGGGAGCGCTCGCCGGAGACGGCGGCTCCGTGCCCACGGATGACGAGGCCCTCCCGACGGACGCGAGCTTGTCTTTCCAGCCGCCTCCTGGGCGCACCGTCACTGTGTATCCGCCTGTGTTGGTATCGGAGGTGATCATCTGGCTAAGGGTCGTCTCGAACGCTAGTAGAGGCGATAAGGACAGCGCAAGGCGCCGGTGCTCGCTTGAAAGGGGTGTGGCGATTTTTGTTCCCGCGGAATCAGTTTCATCCCACTCCTCCTGTAGGACTGTTATTATTTTCTTGATCGAGCTGTCGTGCATTTGTGGCGTTAAAAATATATTTTTCGGGCCAGCAAGGAAACGCACCTGATGAGGTTCAGCTGGATCACAGTCTTCCAGACCAGACGTTCGCTTTCGAAAAATTTGGGCGTAAATGCGAGCCTAAAATCTAAAGAGAAAAACCTTCAATGGGCCTCCCCAAAAAATGGAGTGCGATAGACTGACTCCGTAGCACTGAACTCTATGAAAGAACACATGAGCGGACTGGTGGGGAACCAACGCAAAGTACCTCTCACCTTCCCCGATTCCGATTGACCTTGAATGTAAAGTTCATGGTATCTCAAGAGGTAGACATGAGAACGGTGGTGGACTGACCTAAGAGAAGAATCTTCACCGCCCGTTTCTTCTTCTCCAGTGCCTTCTTCGCCTCTGCGAGTCCTGCATCGATTGAGCGCGAAACCCTCACCGCCTCGCGTGATGCCTCCAATCTAACCGCCTTGTCCTCTTCGCTCTCGTTTGGGGGTGGTTGTAGGCCAGCGTTGAGGGGATCATACGAGCTCTCGCTCGTCCTTGTCGCCTTCAATAGATCTGGCATAGCTGGGGTAAAGCTAAGGACATATAGCACCCGAAAGGATGTATTACTCAATCACATCAGTGGCGCAGATTCGCCACAGAAGTAACGTCCCGACGGCCTACATACCTGTTTTGAATTTCTAACAGAACATTTTCGAAGGCTAGAATTAGAAATTGTCCACTTTGCCGCCGATGCCCGAAGAGAAAAACCACCCGTCACTGAGAAATTGAGAGTTCCAACGCGTGTTTTTTTGGGGGAAGAAAATGTTTTTCTTCGGGGAAGAAATATTCTGGAAGCGGGTTGAAGCGCGTAAGGCGAATCAGCGTGACCATGGCCGAGTTTCGCGCCCACATATGCTCTTTGCTCACATGTTTACAGCCCTAGATCGTGGTTACCTTGGCGCCAGTGAGGATTAACACGTTTAAAACACGTTTAAATTCTGTCCAACCAGGGGCAGAAAAACATGAATTGCAGTAGTACGTACAGGTTGTCTCCATTGGGTCAACGATTGAATCGTTACAGCACAACGTCCCGACCCTGCACGATTGAATTCAGTTTTTTTGGGAGTGTCGAGACGTCGGAGATAAGATAAGATAATCGCCTCGTGGGCTTTCCTAATGCGTTTCGCGTTGGTGTCCAGATCCATTTTCCAAGTTGCACTCCCGTTAAATTCGCCCATGCCATTCGTTTTGAACAACCTGTTGCGCGGCTCATCTCATCTCATCCATTCGAGCTCTCGTCATTCCGCTAGAGGACCGGCTGGACCTGCTCATCGCTTCGGAACTCCCTTCGCGCGGCACGCAATTTCCTAATCCTGACTGATCAGGCGACCCGCGGTAGCGACGCAATTTAGAGCATCTGCGAGGCAGAATTGCGCTCCCTCCGGGCGATGGAATCAGCGGACTTTCAAATTTGAGGCCGAAACGGCCCTACTTATATAAGCCACATCAATTTATATCTCGGAACAATTTCCGTTAATCCGATATCTCCGGTTCGATATATCTCCTACCCGCTAGCGCAGCGAGGCGACTGCCCTAGAACGTCTGGTAACGAGACTACAAGTTCGAGGCCCCGTTTCCGCACAGCGTTGACACCTACTACGACTATCCACAATTATCCACAATTCTCCACCGACCAACGTCCTACCTGCCAGCGAGGCGCCAAATCGGAACTTGAAGGCGACAAAAACGTTGGTAGGCTATGGATACAAGCAAGCATTAATCAGCTCGGCTGGAGAGCACCGTCCCAGATCAGTACAAATATAAGACCCCAATCCCTCCCGGACTCCTCCCGAAGTTAAATCAAGAAGTTAAATCAAGATGCTTTCATGGAGATGTTTCCGGAAGATCTCCTCGTGCACTGGTGGGGCCGTCAGACTCACGGACAGGATGCGGGAAGGAAGCGGAAGCGAGCATGCCTACCTGCGCCGATGATCTTTGCTGTTGATCGCGTATCCTGAGAAGACCCGGTTTGAGAGGGGAAATGCCACCAGAAGGAATTGCGCGCTTACCACGGCGGTAGTTTCATAATAAAAGAAACTGCGCGGCTTGGGTGAGCTCCTTTTCTACAAAAGATCGTGAGGGTTGGAGGACGATGGGGAGGAGGACAGAGTATGCGCGTACATGATATGCTCGGAATTTCTCCTTGAAATCTAGGGAGACATTGTCAAAGACCGGCGACTCATTAGATGAACGGAAGCCATCTTACAGGTTGTGGCGCCCGCATATGTATTTGGACGGTCCGCAAAGCTCGGAACGTAATCCTTGATGACGAGCCCGGCTTTTAGCTTGGCTTTCAGGATATCCATCTGCCGACGGAAATAAGCGGCAGAATGAGCAATCGACAAACGATTGCACCTTGTTAAAAAAAAGGATAATCTGGCTATTCTGGAGGAGCGGATTCGCGCATATTTCCTTCCAGAGCACCACGCTATCCTCGAGTCGGTTGACCCGCGTATCCTCCTCGAGCACTTCGTAGAATGAGAGCGGGGTCAAGAATACGATGGCCTGGACTGAAAACCCGGCGGGGTGAGGAGAGAAAAATGCGGGGATCCGAGTGAGCGCGTACCCATGTCAAAGAAGGGGATCCTGCGGCGCTGAGTAAGACGGCGGGCAAATGCCAAGGTCGGAGATAGTGCTACGCACCATACTGCCCGCGAGCCTTTGGCTCCCGGGACGTCGTATATCCAAAAATCTTTTACTCCACGGGTTCCTGTTAAGCTGTGAGATTAACACTACAAGTATGAGGCTTGCACGCACCAGGAGCCCCCTCCTTCTCAAAGAAATGCTCCTCGACACCCATCGTTTTTATTCTTGCCCGCAAAATATCAGCTGGACGGGATGAAATCAGACGATCTGTGCCTCCATGGAAACGACGCACAATCGGTGGGAACGTAGTCGGGCATCGTGACCCGTGAAATATCGTCCATGAAACTGGGGCGCGCTGTAAGAAAGCATCTTCGTAGCGACGTCGGGACTCACTATCCGCCTCCATCCCGCAATGATATATCCTTTTTCTCCAATAGCTCCCGGACTGCCGTGTCAGCCCACAACGCCTCGATCTCGTCGCGCAGCGAATTGACGACCAACGCAGTGTGATTCGCTGCGTCTGACGAGCTCAAGATGGATTTCCACTCTCCACCTGGCCGCACGTAGACGTCCCCGGAGATCTGGCTCGAGGCGGATACCAGCTTGTTGATCACACCTTCCTCACGCAGGACGGGCGCAAGGTCCGAACAGAGCTGTCGGTGGGTGTCGCCGACGAGACTGAATTCCGGCGATTCCAGCTCGCCTTCAATGGCTTCAATAATCACCCGGACCGAACTGTACGTCCACGGGAGGCAAAGTGAGATGAGGGGTCCTCTACCGAATAAGATACACGGCATACCTGATGAGATTCAGTAACACCACTGTCTTCCATGCCGCACGCTCGCTATCGAAGTATTGTGGCGTGAATCGCAAACGGAAGTCTGCGCGCCACGGGGAGTTAGCACTCGTGTCGCCGATCAATAGAAACCAGACACACGTACTTTTCAACACCGTGCTCTATGGCCGAGCCTGCATAAGCACCCCGCACACAAACATGGGAAATGGGACTGACTTTGCCCGACTCCGACTGGCCTATCCGACACGTCCAATGAGCTCTCAGTACGATAACAGTCCTAAAAATGCCGGTACCTAGAAGGAGAATCTTCACATCCTTGTCCTTTTTCTCGAGGAGCTTCTTGGACTGCAGCAGAACCTCGTCAATTTGCCGGGACGTCTTCTCTGCGTTCTGCTGCGCTGCGATGCGGAAGGCCCGTTCTTCCGCAGTCTCGCCTTCCGGGGGTGCCATGTACATGGCGAACGGGTCATCGAGCGAAGTGGGCCGTGCTCTGCTCACGGACGTCGCCATGGTCGACGGGAACGGGGACGTGGGACTGTGGGAGTGCACTGTTTGCTCCCGTGGTATCTTATATCAGTTTACCGCTGTAATTGATCATCAGTCGAAGAAGGCCGCGGCGGAGAGCTGTGACACCTCAAACTTAAAGGTGGAAGCGATGTTCAAGTTTTATGTGCGGATAAATTGTTGTACCTGGCCAGTCAAATTATCCTAATTGTGGGGGTTTTCAAAATCCCGGGATATGATTTTTTTCTTTCTTCGGTGATTGTTGTGGGTCCTGAATTACTGTGGCCGGATAATTTCTGATATGGGCAGTAGAAAACCTGCCATCCGACTGTTACTTCCCAGTTTCGGGTCCACTGATTTGTCTCATTAATTAGACCATTGTCAAACGACACTTCACGTTCACTGCAGCAGATCGACATATTTTAACAAGGTATGGCTTCTGTTTGCTTCGGCATTCAAAGTACTTGCAGGCGTCCTTGCGGTACTCATGACAGGAATTTATTACCTGCCAGATATGTGGCGTTCTATCCGGAACTAAGAGGATAATGAAGATAATGTGGCATTAAACATTGCAGCGGGAATAAGGTTGGGAAGTTGTTTTGTGAACCAAACCTACCACGGGTCCAGGATGAGAGAAAGGGCGTAGCCAGGTAATCAGATAATCAGTAGGTCAGCTTACCTGTCTGTTAATTTCTATCCTTGGTTGAAATGCGGGCCAAGTCGCAGCGGAAGTAAATCTCAGCGAGAGGTTGAAATTTCCTTGCGCAGTGAAAAAAAACGAAATTGGAAATCAGTCTGGCGAGGCTAAAGACAGGATGAGTCATTTTGCACTGAAGGGAGGTGAAAGGAGATTTCCCGGATGGGGAAGGAGCCGTGAATCTCATTAAGAGAACGGTTGATTTGATACTTGCTTGGTAGCCGTTATTCATTTACAGCCCTTTGCGGAACATAGGGCGCGGCCGTTTTTTTTCCCATTTTGGGACATTTTTGATCTTTTAGACCATTTCCCTCGCTGCGGGCTCAATTATGAATGTATCTCTTTGAAAACTATATATTCGGAACCGCACTGGAATTCCGCATTTCTTCTCGTGCCCCGTTTATTTTTACTCAACCTGTATAAAATGTGATATAATATTATTACCTTTTCAAGCAGATCTCCTCCTACAAGGGGGGATGTGGATATAATGCTCCAGTCCTTCATTAAGGTACACATAGGTCTATTTATGAGGTCGCCTCGTCGCCATATTTGCTTTGTGCACCCTCTACTACGTGAACAGTGCAGTTGAAAGTGAAAATATCAGTGTCCATATGAATCCGATGTTTCTGGATGCTCTCTCCACCAGTGGCCATAAGGTTTGTTCTGGGCCCACTAGGAGGTCCTTAAAAGAGATTGCGCGACTCAGATCCCCGCTACATGTCTTCCCGCTAGTATGCGACGCGCTTCAAGTTGCCATCTGTCACAGCCATGTGCAGTTATTTCTGTGACTGATGGCAAATTGAGGTGCATCGCGTAGTAGCGCGAGGACATGAAGCGGGAATCTGAGCTGTAGGTTCTCTTATAACTAGCTCATAGTGGGCCCAAAACGAACCTCTGACTCATTGGTAGATAGATCATCCAGAAACATCGGATTTTTACAGACACTGATATTTTCACTTTCAACTGCATTGTTCACGTAGTAGAGGGTGCACAAAGCAAATATGGCGACGAGGCGACCTCATAAATAGACCTATGTGTACCTTAATGAAGGACTGGAGCATTATATCCACATCCCCCCTTGTAGGAGGAGATCTGCTTGAAAAGGTAATAATATTATATCACATTTTATACAGGTTGAGTAAAAATAAACGGGGCACGAGAAGAAATGCGGAATTCCAGTGCGGTTCCGAATATATAGTTTTCAAAGAGATACATTCATAATTGAGCCCGCAGCGAGGGAAATGGTCTAAAAGATCAAAAATGTCCCAAAATGGGAAAAAAAACGGCCGCGCCCTATGTTCCGCAAAGGGCTGTAATTCTTGTTCGATACACTGGCTTTTCGACGGATCACAAGCATGGGGTCGTCCGACTACTCGTTGTTCGGGAATGCAAAAACATATAGTAGGAGTCAACGCGTCCGCTTTCTCTCCGGCCTACAAACGGCGCTGGAGAAGATAGATGATTAACACGACACGCGACATACACGCAACAGGACAGACCTTCCCGTCAGCTCCCACACCCAATATCGACCTCGGAATCATCATGCCCACCTAATGCCATTCATTATTGTCAGCCGTCGTGCCAAGATTCTCGAGTTACATTTTAAACTCACCACGTAATTTGGCATGTCGACCTGCGCCCACCCGAATATGGAATTAATGCAATTGGGGTTACTAGTGCGACAGACGCACCACTTCGTGCAATCGCAAATCGGCTGCGACGCTGCAGAGCATGTATGCGTCGATGCGGTTAAACCCATGTTCCGCGCACAGAAAATCGATCATGTTGCGCACAGCCGCGCGCGTCGCGGTACGCATGTCCGCGTCGACGCCGGTGGTACAGTAGTATTCCTCCGCCTCGATCTTGGGCGTGCTAAAATGCGGCGTCTTTGTGTAGGGACGGTCCTTCCGAACGGTCAGGCGCACGGAGACCTTCATCGGCGTCTCGATGGCGGTTCCTGAGGAGACGTGCATTTATAGACATCAACAATCACGGAGGAAAGGAGTCCCGACATACCGCAGACTTCTGCCGGTTGTTCTCGGTAAACATAATGATGAAAAGAACAAACGTAAAAAACACTCGCCTCCGTCTCCCTGGGCAGCATGTCCGTCCTGTGTGCCAGTTCAAAAACCACACTTCTACCAAACAAGAGCAAGGTCACCCCAATGGAAAACAGCGCCCCCTCGACTTCCACTGGGAGAAACAGCGTGGCGCCCGCACTCAAGTGCTTCGTATCGATATTCCCCCCAGTCGCATAGGGCGGGATCGTCGAGAACGCGCCCTTCTTCCCCGGCGCGACGCCCATCTCGCCCGCAAACGGCCTGAGCGGGATCCGCACCCTCTTCTCATCATAAAAATACGTGACGCCCTCCTCCGTGTCGAGCTTCCAAATCTTGAGCGCGGGCTCGGGGAACTCGTCCGTGAGGAGCCCGAAGCCCGGGATGCAGGCCGTCCAGCCCCACGGCGCCGGCGCGACGCTCAGGACGTCGATCTGGAGCGTGTCGCCCACGGCGGCGCCCTCGACGAAGACCGGCCCGTTCACCTGGTCCAGCTGCGAGAACACGAGCGATTTGATGTCATTGACGGTGCTGTCGGGTGTGATCTGCCCGTTGGAGGCGTCGAGGCAGTCGAAGGTAACCGTCTCGCCCGACTGGACACGCAGCACCGGTTCGATACTGACACCGTTCCGCACAAAGGGGTAAGTAAGGTTAGTTGTTCAGGTTGCGGTTCACAAAGAGGACCTATTGTCCCAGGCCAGATGGCATTGAGATCGTTTAACGGCGTGAATGGACATGGCGGATAACGAGCAAGAAACGGAAACAAAACGTGACGATAACTTCGGATAAGATTGTACATACGAATTAGAGATCACGTAAACATGGCCCAGTCGACGGCGCGCGCGTCCCGCTCTTCCCCTACGGTGATATCCGAGAGATGCCGCATCGTGGGTCGGCCATGCGGGCAATTCCACGGCTGTTCCATCGTGCCCATATGTCGCACGACCTTGGGAGGACAACTCAGTCCCTGGCACCATGACCCCATGATTGAACAAAAACAAGACCCACCGCTGTCATCTGCCCCTTGGTGAGAGGCATCCCCACCATGACGCTCTTCCTGCACGCACGCATGGCAAACATTGAGCGCGCCTTCGAACAGCGCACCATCTCGCCCGCGGGGCGGTCGTGCATGAGATGGATGAGTTCCTCCAGGTCTGCAGCGCAAATCAGCGTATGATCGCGTGGGCTGGGTACAGATTCAAAATACCTTTCATATCGAAGACAGTGTCTTTGCTGATAGGTTGCGCCGTCAACGACAACCGTGGGCCATGGTTCTCAGTGGCGGACTGGAGATCAACCTCGAACCCATTCTGCCGTAGCACGTCTAGATTTTCGAGCGCAAGCAACTCGTCGCCGGCGGTGAGCTCCAGCGGCTGGGGCCTGTTGAGACGATGCATCCTCAGTCCGCCGCCGAAACAATAAAATGAAAACGAAACCCACCTGAAGAGCTTCTGTGACCTGATCCTTGTCGTCTGCTGCAACGTCTCAAAGTTGTACTTCTCGTCCGCGGCGTGCTGATCAACAATGAACAAATCGTCCATGGCCACGCCACCTTCTGAGTCTCCCGTCCGCCGGCGTGTGACGATGAACCCCAGATTGAACTGTCCAACGATCTCCATCGCGCCGAAGTCTTCCTTGTTGATTGTCCGTGCGAGAGCAGCTGTGGCGCCCTCGTCGCTCGTGGCGTTCGTAATCCCCGCATCGAGCGGGACTTTCAGGGTGGAGTCTTTCGGTCGGCGGCTAGAGGATGCGGTGGCAAGGCTCTGCCATAGCCTGAGCCATGCGTCGGAGATTTTGGATGAATCAAAACGCAGAGATACATCACCGCCGTCTGCGGTTCGAATCACTTCTGGCTGCGATATCACTTCGTCGTTGAGATCCAGCGAAGGCGTAGTTGACACGGAGGTTTCGAGAGCCACCAGAGAAAGGTCCGAGGACTCGAACATGTCATCGTCGGTGAGGTCAATGACAGCCAGGGGGGGCTTGATATCGGACAAAACATCGGAAGGTACCATGATTTCGTCCTCATCAGCCGGAGGCATCCCGGGCAAGGATAAAACATCAGGGACGGCAGATTGAGAATCAGGGATGGCAGAAGGAGCGACGTCCAGAACATCAGAATCAACCCTCATCTCATCTCGGTCTTGAAAATTTCTCTCCGGTCGCAGGGACGGGCGGCCGCCGTCACCGCTCGATTCGACTTCTTCGTCTTGAGGATTTCTGTCCGTATTGGTCGAGTGATTGGTGGGCGGGGAAAGGCGATCTTCGTCTTCGCTCGACTCGAGCTCATCTTCATCACCTTCAGGCACGCGTGAGGGCGCAGGTTGACTACCAGTACTAGCAAACTCTCCCAACATCGCACGCAAGTTGTGACGGGCAGATTTGCCGCCAGTCCGCACTGGTTTCTGCGAGGTCTCGAGTTCAACCCCGGGCAACTCGTCAGGATCCGAGCGCCGCTTTTTCCGTACATGCCTGTCGGCTGGCGGCGCAGACGTCGAGTCCAAGTCGTCCGCGAGCATCTGCATCCGCGCGTCCCGTTCAACCTCGGCGGGCTCTGAACGTCGCTTTTTATGGGCATGCGCGTGGATCTCAGGTTCCTGCGCAGGCGCGGGCGCGGGCTCGTCCAGGAGTTTGCCCGCGAGCTGTACCTTGCGATGCCAAGCGCTGGGGTTGAGATTTACCACCACATCTTCCATCGGCGCCTCCCCGTCGTCCTCATGCACATCTCGATTTGGCGGAGCGCTTGGGGATCGCGACAGACGCTCCACGACAGCGCTCCGCTTTTCAATATCAACGGGAGTTGCTGCGGACACGGCGGCGAGGAAGGGGCTCTCTCCAGGTTGCTGAACGGGGGCTCGCATAGGCGTTACGCGCACTACAGTGGGCGTAGCGGGCAAAGCAGTCGGCGCCACACGACTCGAATTTGTACGCGGTGTACGATCGTGGACTTGAACCGGGTGCACAATGGGTGGCGGAGCATCCATTTCGGCGTCGACGTCGGTTCCCCGCTCCTTAGCCTCATTGTCCTCTTCACTGTCGCTTTCAACGACGAGGGCCTTGCCCGAAGACTGCGTTTCAGACCGTGACTTGGTCGCCGAAAGGGACAGCACGCTTTGGTTCATCGACATAGCTTTTGGATGGGTGCCCTCGATATCGTAGGTCGACCTCGACGGAGCAAAAGTCGATTCCAACGTCGTCTGAGGCGACGGTTCATTTTTCAGATTGGAGTTCGCAAAATGAGTAAAGTCACATACCCTGAGCGCGGAGATGAGATTGGCTTCGTGGTGGAGCAGAATCGAGCGCTTGTCCGGGCTGACGTTGATGTCGCACGCATCTAAATTCGCCCATCCACTCAGCCAGCCAAGTTAAATCAAACAGATTTTCGACATACCGGTTGGCAGGATAAAATCGGCGACGATGAAAGGCGACTGTGTCGCATTGAACGACCGGTAGACTTCGTTGAAGGCTTTTTGTACCTATATTAAATGCGGAGAGATTAATATTCGGTCACTGAAGAGAAAAAGGCAAGCGACCTTGGAAAGATTACACGGTCTCCCGTTGACGTAGAAGAATTGGCGGTCCGTTCCCGCCCTCCCACACCCAATCGCGAATTTCGATACTAGGCCGCGGACAACGACTTGGATGGGTCGCTTCTCGGAATCCGATGCTCTGTATGCAGTACATGAGACGCGAGAAAGACGGGCAAGGCTTGGGAAAACCTTTTCAATGCTACTTTATCTCGTTCGACCGGAAATTTCACGTCGAGGTCTGCAATGTTATCAAGAGACTTCGGACCCCAGAGCGCGGATACCGAGTCTCGTACTGATGGCGTGCCGGTGGTACGAATTTGCACGGATTTCTGGCTAAGTGAGTGATTAGCCTTTCTTTCGTGAGTGCCATTCGATCGACGTTTTACCCTTTATCTGCTTGATTGCTAACGGTTAGTCGGACGCCGCTGTGGCTCGAGCAGGGGCCAAGGGCATATGCATTCAGCAATGTCAGCGCCTTGGCATACTCTCGCTTCGCGTTCCGTTCAAACTCTTTTCGACGCACAGGAAGTGTACTAAAGAGGTTGGTTAGTGTTATAGTGGTGCCGCGCTGTTTCAGTGATCAGCACTGCTGTAAAGGAATGAGAGGAAAGACGTACCTGCCGCGCGACCTTTCCCTTGTGGCGTATCCTGCCACTCGATTCCATCTCCAACGTGACGCCCATCGGAGGCTGCGTTGCTGTCGATACCACGACCGACTCGCAGAGCGCGCACAAGGACGACAGCGCCTCTCCGCGGAAGCCAAAGGTCGTCACTGTGGTCAAATCCACGAACGAGGACAGCTTGGAAGTGTGGTGTTTGAGCGCTATAAGAACAACGTTACTTCAAAACGCCTATTGCGCAACCGGGCCAATGCGAGGCGTACCCAGTTCCTCGTAATTTTCCTCCGAAATACCGCCGCCATTGTCGATAACTTCGATGGACGCTAAACCGTACTGCTTGAAACGTACTTCTGTTTGAATTAGCGCGTATCAGTTATGCATTTCATCGACAGAAAGAGGAACGCGCCTAAATTGGTGGCACCTGCGTCGAGGCTGTTCTCAACGAGCTCCTTCACGGCCGTCTGGAGATCGATGACAACCTGGCCAGAGGTGATCCTATGGATGGAGGTCTTGTCGATTGGCTTGATGCTCATGCGTCAGGACGTGACTTCGAGTGGCACTCGAGTGGCCCACAACGACTTGATCGTGACGAGAATTGGGAGGAGAAAAACGACGCGTCACACTCACGTGACACGTGCATGTGACCCATTACACATGACATTGCTTCGACGCGACGCGATGGCTGTCGATTCTACATACATACTTCGAGAATTCCATCAGAGTCATGCCCGTTACCGGGTAGTACATAGTTTGCATCTGCCTACTGTTGGAGTATCAACCGAAACACCCGTGCACCGACAATTGACCGCTCTCACCTCCGCACCAGCATTCACTCGACTCATCCATCCCGCCCCCGATATTAGCTAGCACAAAAGGAGATAAGTATGAATGGAGAAATAATGGCAGGGCAAACGTCGGTACAGGGGAAACATCGGTGCAGGGAGAATAGCTACTCGTTTTTGTATAAGTACAACCATTATTTTATCGATACCTCTGCGCGTTTGCAGAGGGTCACTGAGCTTTGCTACGTCCCTAGGCTCAAAATCCAACACCTACATTGTGCCCCTTATATAGTGTGGGCCAGGGACTCATTCAATTCGTGAGTGATATGCTATCCCGTTTTTTTTTTCTATAATAGTTTAGATTGCTATATCATCAAGCCTTGACTTCGTGACTCTCAATTCCCTCCCAGGAAACTTGAGGTGGCTCCGACACCACATTCAACTGCTGTTCAACTTGGACTAACAAAACACCTCCAGTGGGAAATATGACGCGTCGTATACCTGCGTACAAGGTACGCATGATGGATTGTATTCCTTCACAGATGATAAATGATACATTCGGCACAAAATTTGAGGGCACTGCCGCTTGGTCCTGGGTGGTGTCACACTCACTTGATTTTATCTTTGGTGTTGGAATTGGAGTGGCTGTGCGAGCTGTTCCGAGCTCGGCATCTGCGAGAACAGCGCCGGCACTGCCTGCCGTGGTCACATACAGTTAGTATGAGTCGGGCGCGTCGTTGGACCAGTGCAAGTCAGATTGTAGTGATAGATATGACTCATAGCAGCACTCATAAGTAGTATAAAAGTAGTGTACTCATCGTCATGTACGCTACCGGATTACGACGAGATTCCTCACTCGGCTCGCTTGTGACGTTCTCTCGAGGCTTATTTCAATATTTGGCTCCCGAGGTCTCTGGCAAAATTCAGCCCTGGAAGTTGAAGATTCCAAAAATCCGGTGCTAAGTGAATTTAACCTCAGATTCAACCACACTGAACTGGTGGTACACATAAATTTAGGGTTGTAGGGGAAGGGATACACTTGGTTTGTGTGGGAGTCCCATAAATCCTTGCAGATTCGGGTTTCTGAAGCAGAAGGTGTTGTCTATGTCGTGAAATCATATGTGTTTTTTGTCAGTCCTCCATGTGATCCTCGTCAACGATCGAATCACTTACAGTAGAGTCTGAGTTCAGTCCCACCAAGTCAAATGTACAACGAGAGATAAAGCACCTGGCAGCCTATGGTATGTTCCTGCGGACCTTCAGGATATTCCTCTTAAGCCCCATTCAATCCGGGGTAGGTTAATATTAAACCAGGCCAGCTGCAGGATTCTTGTTGCCTCTGCTTCACGTAATCATTTTATTTTTTATACCACCAGTGATCTTTCCCAGGGGTCTGAATACCTTCAAGTTCACAAATCTCATCAGATCCCATTCATGCTGATTCCTGAATAGGCACCCAATTGCCAGATCACTCAGTATGGCATACTAGCTCAAGCCCATGATTAAATTCACGGGCGTTGGTAAGTTGAAAGAAATTTATTGAGTTGGTTTTCAGTCATTTCATGCTCTTAGACCTTTTTTCCCCTTCGTTTACCCCTTTTGCTCCTCCTCAACTCCTCCTCCCTGTCTTTGAGCTCTTGCCATGAGCCTGTCCCATCCACATGAATAAATTTATGGGCCTGGGCAAGTTGAACTAAGTGAGTTATGAGCAAGGTTATTAGAGGACTGCCCTCAGGCTGCAAACAACATTTTTTGTCTCGGAGGCCTCTTCTTTTCAGAATTACCTTTCCTCTGGTCCTGACCCTTGCCATTGCTATAGGCATGCCCAGTTACTCCTCACAGCTGCTTTTCGGCAAGTTCAAGCATCAGCATTGCAAAGTATACCCATCACCACATTTGTGGCTTCTTTGGGCCTGGCTCGGCCTGCCGAGGCATGCATTGCTTCCACCGGGGTTCTTCTCGGCTCGGCACGTTCTCGGCCTTGGCTCGGCATGAGCATGACCGTGGGCGTGGGACTTCGAAAGTTCTTTGATGTTCGTTATACCACCCCATTTTATTATATAGATAGATTTTGTCGCAGAAACCAGAATGCCGTTATATGCACCTATGTATAACCGAAAAGCGATTTTTGCGACATTGTACTATGTTCTTTCTGTCACTACTTGTGCATGAATTAGTTGCAGAGATCTAGCTAGCTCTGAGCTCAATCTGAGAAGAAATTGTTGAGGATCTGTGTGGAAGCTGTGTGCTCCAACTAGCCAGCTGGAGAATCTTCTAGATTGCTCCGTGTTTACCTTGGTTGAATTTTAGTACTTAGTAGAATATTCTAGAACATCATTGTAGTATAAATACCGCAAAATGTAGCGGCGAGGGGCATGTGTTTGCTAGGCATCCCCCAAGCCTCCATCAACCGCATCCCCTTCTTGTTATTTTCTCTTCGCTATCAGCCTAACAGCTGAATTACGTACGCGCACCGAAATCTAACAGAAATGACTGAGATACTGAGATATCGACCATGCTTTTGTGAGGATCAAAAAGGGCCCAAAACATAAACATTTGGTTTGCACCTGTGGTACTGCAATTAGCTATAAATTAGTGGTAAATGGGAGGACTCACATTTATGGAGGTTTGACACATTAAAGAGTTTAGGCTGAGCCATGGTGGTGGTGGAGCTTGAAAGAAGCGATTACACAGATAGGCACAGTACATTGGCTGAGAATATAATAACCTGGAGGATCTTGAGATTGAAAGAAAAATTGAGGACATCAAGTCCAACAATTGGGGGGTGATGCACATATAATTAATTAATTTATGGTCAGATCAATATGGAGTTGATTTGACAATTCATGTTTGAGACTTGCTTCCTAGGACGGTACCAGGAACAACATAATTAAGGTGTTACAGGCAATGAAGTACATGAAGAGAAAAAGATTTTAAGTAAAAACTTGACAACTACCGGTTGAATGGCAGTGCCTTTCGGGCGTACAGAGTGGTTAGAATCTGCAATTGGCAAGGAGTGTTGAATCCCCAAGTCTTGCTATCAACAGCAAAGATTAGTCCATATAACTGATATCACTGAGTGCCTCTGCATCATTCCAGCGACCTAGGTTCTGATAGGTGACAGCAAGATTGGCCATGCTTGACAGGGTGTCTGGATGCTCCTCACCCAGCATACACTTTCTCTTATCCATCACCACCACCTGGAGTGCCTCTGCATCATTCCAGTGGCCCAGGTTCTGATAGATGACTGCAAGATTGGCCATGCTTGTCAGGGTGGAAGGATGCTCCTCTCCCAGAACAAGTTTCCTCTTCTCCATCACCGCCACCTCAAGCGCCTCTGCATCATTCCAGCGACCCAGGTCCCTATAAGTCATAGCAAGATTGGCCATGCTTGTCAGGGTGGAAGGATGAACCTCTCCTAGAACAAGCTTGCTCTTCTCTTCTCTATCACCACAATTTGGAGGGCCTCTGCATCACTCCAACGGTCCAGGTTCTGATAGATGACTGCAAGATTGCCCATGCTTGTCAAGGTGTCTGGATGCTCCTCTCCTAGCATAGTCTTCCTCTTTTCCATCACCACCACCTCAAGCGCCTCTGCATTATTCCAGCCACCCAGGTTCCCATAAGTCACTGCAAGATTGGCCATGCTTGACAGGGTGTCTGGATGCTCCTCTCCCAGAACAAGCTTGCTCTTCTCCATTACAACCACCTGGAGTGCCTCTGCATCATTCAAGTGGCCCAGGTTCCTATAGGTCACCGCAAGATTGGCCATGCTTATCAGGGTGTCTGGATGCTCCTCTCCTAACATAGTCCTCCTCTTCTCCATCACCACCACCTGGAGTGCCTCTGCATCATTCCAGTGGCCCAGATTTCCATAGGTCACTGCGAGATTGGCCATGCTTGACAGGGTGTCCGGATGCTCATCTCCCAGAACAAGCTTCCTCTTTTCCATCACCGCCACCTCGAGTGCCTCTGCGTCGTTCCGGTGGCCCAGGTTCCGATATGTGGCTGCAAGATTAGCCATGCTCCACAGGGTGTCTGGATGCTCCTCCTCAAGAACAAACTTCCGCTTCTCCATCACCACCACCTCAAGTGCCACTGCATCATTCCAGCGGCCCAGGTTCCGATAGGTGGCTGCAAGATTAGCCATGCTCCACAGGGTGTCTGGATGCTCCTCTCCTAGAACAAGCATGCTTTTCTCCATCACCACTACCTCGAGCGCCTTTGCGTTGCTCCAGCGGCCCAGGTTTCGATATGTGGCTGCAAGATTAGCCATACTCCACAAGGTGTCTGGATGCTCCTCTCCCAGCACACGCTTGATCTTCTCCATAACCACCACCTCAAGTGCCTCTGCATCATTCCAGCGGCCCATGTTCCGATAGGTGACTGCAAGATTACCCATGCTCATCAGGGTGTCTGGATGCTCCTCTCCCAGAACATGCATCCTTTTCTTCATCACCACCAATTCAAGTGCCTCTTCATCACTCCAGTAGCCTAGGTTCCGATAGGTGGCTGCAAGATTAGCCATGCTTGACAGGGTGTCTGGATGTTCCTCTCCCAGCAGAGACTTTCTCTTCTTTACCTCCACCTTGAGTGCCTCTGCACCGTTCCAGCGGCCCAGGGTCCGAAAGGTGGTTGCAAGATTGACATTGTCCAAGGATCTGAATGGTATTGGGAACTTTATAGCCTAGCCAATTTTGTTAGCCCCATCTATCCCCTCTGCTTCATCTAGGTTATGTTAGTTTGTTGGATGTCTTCTATAAGACAGTTTACCCTTTTGACTTTGTCTCTGCCAATTGTAAGGTACCTCCCCTATGTTGTCTGTTTGCTGACTCTCTGGACTGCCGTGTGCTAGGTTTGTGAGGGGAAGGTCATAGAATATGTAGAATGGGGGCATACCAGAGTAAGGGGGCAGCTTCTCTCCCGGGGATCTTAAGTCTCCACCAGTTGCCTCCGAGTGGTCCTTCGAGGCAGGATCCATTTTGAGCGGCTTGAGATATGTACCACCTTGTATTGTAACTACAGTCATGTCATGGACAGAGGAATATCAGGGACATACCAGCATCGACATTTACGGTGTATTTGGCAAGAATGCGTCTGATGACACTGGGGGCAAAACCCATGATCATGGGTTCATGGCGTTTGACGGGCAGAGGATGGACACTTGCCATGGCATTTGCCATGGCCGAGCACATTCCCTTTGTCTTCCGGCCCGCATTTGTTCCGAATTCGTGATGGCATTGTTCCAATCATGCTCGGTGTTTATCAAGTTGAGACACAAATGAGTTCATAATTATAACAGTCTAGTTGAACAAGAAATGAGATGATAAAATAAGCATCAGAGTGAGCCACCCAAGCTTTATAATATGGTTTGTGCAAACAGGAAGGCCTGGGATTAACTTTCATTTCACGAAGATTTGATGTTCCGATTTCGGCCCACAGAAATGTCCACAAAGTCACAAATTGTGAGATGTTGGTAGAATCTTTGGTATAAATCTCGCCGAGAGCTTCAGCAAAATATCGAGTGAGTTGCTGTTGGCCAGTCTCGATTTTGCTCTCTCCCCGCCACATACCATCTCGTAGCCTACATGTGTCGTGCTCTGTCTCTGGAAGGAGAGGGGGGAATCTGTGTGAGTTCTCTAGGGCTCTTTTGCCATGCAGAAGCTCGAGACTCCCTAGAAATTGCCTCAGCAATCTTCACTGTGTAAGAAAGACTTCTTTTGGAAGATGATATGGATAGAACAGTAAGCCCAATTGATAATTTTGGAGCAGCTTTCAGAAATCCAGGAGGATCCTCTGAAACATCTGGTGTAGGTGCCGACTTTTGGCTGAGCCTCCGAACAAGCCTCTTTTGGCAGTTATCTTTGTTGCGCAGGCTGAAGTTTTTAAGCAAGGAGTCTTACCTGGACTAGTTACTTTTTTTAAAAGCCAAACGACTCAACTTGTCAATATTTCACCAAACTTTTGCCATTGTATCCTAACTACATTGGTGGGTTTGGTTTTGGGTCCGAAGACCGAAACTCCGATCATTTCTCCCGTGTTTGTTCTCACGCCTTTGTTCTCCTTTGTCTCATAAGCGCCAAGGACATCTGCCGTGGCAAATGCCATGGCAAGTGTCGGTGCTATGCCTACCAACTGCCATGAACCCACGGTCATGGGTCTTGCCCCCTGTGTGAGCTCAGACTCTTCTGGAATTTCCTCTTCATTCTGTTGAGGCAAAATAAATAAATAGATGCAGGCATCCAAGGGAATGGACACACCTCATTCAACACAGAAACCCGTTCATCATCATGGGTTACTGCTGCAACAGCCTCGGAGGACTAGTTGTTCATGAGCTGTGGATGTGGAGTTTGAAAATGCTTTAAAACTCACACAGGCGAGGAGGTAATTGTTGACGGCATTTGCCGGATGATATCGCTAATGATAAGATTGTCAGTTGGTTCAACATTGTTAAAAATGTAATTACCTGGACCAATGTGGGGAAATGAGACACTGAGGTGGGTGCTTCATCCTGTGTCCCACCACTATTTTCTGCACGATTGATGCCTAAAGCACCACTGTGCAACTGTGATTGAAGGAATGGATTGGGTCGTCCTTTTTTCGCAAGGATGGTTGATGGTTTCGAATCCACAATTGACACGGCTTGTGGGACCTTCCTGAAACGCGAAGAAGGTAATGTAATTTTGAAACCACGAAGGAATACGGTCTGATTCTTCAGCTCCAGTTGTTCCCCAGGAGGTTGTCGTGGCCCAGAATTTGAGAATGTAGCACCAGTTTCCCACTCCCAACGATACGAGCCACCTACAGACCCCACCTGAGCAGCCTTGAGTCTCAGAGAAATACTGTTGTCTTCAGTGTGCTCATCCACTGCGGCCAAGCTCCAGGATGTCGAGCTGTCCACCCCTGTGATAAGATACAAGTCCCCGTTCTCCACCATATGCCCGCGACCACGCAAAAAAGTGTACCAACTCTTGGCATGCTTTAGCGCTTGATCCCTGAAAATATGCTGAAAACACAGATCAATTCTTGAGGCGCCATTTGGTAGCAGAAGGACTGCTGTCTGCTTCGAAGAAGTCGAGATTGAAACAACTGCTCCAGCACCAACCGGCATAAACCTGGAAGTGAACAGAGTGAGCACTGAAAAAAACACCAGGATATATTATCACTTGCACGTTATCATCAAGACCAGCATCCATGCCCAACCGTCGCTTTTGGATGATTTTGTTGGACACATGAGAGCCCTCGCTATGGTATGATGCACTGACGGCGAAATCCGCAGGATCCAGCTGAACGGCCTCAAAGCCTTCGGGGAGACCAAAACGGTTGACGGGGTCATCATGTCGGCGAATGTTGAAGAAAACATCAAACAATCCATCGAATGTCAGAACTCCGACGTCCCCAATTTCTATACCCTCCCATCTCGGAAAGTCGTCGAACGGTTGCGGGTGTGACAGAGGGTACCCATGACCTTTTGGAGCTACGGTTTTCCAGATGCTGGTTGTCTGCTGAAGCAAATTCACCTCAGTCAGACTGGTAATCGATCTAGTATCTGCGGGGAACTGTCGCAAGGCGGTAGCGGTTACCAGTAGACAGTTTCGGGCCGCCCACGCAATTACATAATACCCATTGATTCATTGCAGCCTTAACAAAGTGGATGGAATTCTCTGCATTGTGGCTTGAACGGACATATCTGCAGGTGAATCTGCTTTCCATATTCCTTCAGTTTCCCGTGGATTCTTGGGAAAATGTGTGCGCGTGCCCGCCCAAAACATGGACCGGGCGGTCCGCGGAGAAAATAAACCTCTAAGACGTCTCCTTTGTATGTGTTTGCTCGCTTTTTTTGGCGCGTGCACGGTCACGTGCGTGCTCTTCGTCTCCCTGTGCTCACTTCCAAAGTCTTGGCATCGAGGCGCATTCTAGACTGTCTCTTACCTCGTTCGTTCCTCGTCCAGTTCACCGTTCACCGCGCCCGAATACGTCGTAGGATGCTGTGCGGTGGCGTCCGTCTTACTTAGATCATATTCATCGCGATTCGCGGCTCGTCTACTCTCCGCATCTTTGGGGTGAGTTTCTCGTATAACGGGTTTTGCATCCATCGAAATAGCTGCTCATTCCAACCAGCCTCAGGCTCTCTCCCAACCGTACCCGACAAGTACCCTCGGGACTCGAGGCCTAGGAGCACTTGAGTCTAGGCGTTCGAATGATATGTACATTTGAAGGAATTCTTCGTCGAGACCTCTACAACTCTGAAGCATCTTGTAAGACACCTTGAACTCGCGTATAACTTACGGGATAAGACACTCGACTCGGACGTCATTGGAGCTCGCGATCCCGTGGGCGCGTTCACATTTGAAAAAAACGTGATCCGCCGTTACTTATCGCGGTTGGGCAATCTTTTCCAATGCAAATTGTGCACCCCCGATCGCAGTGCGCAATATTCATCCGGTGTGTCCACTTTTCCCCCCATTTTTCTGTTTGCTACTCCCATGTACTGACGAGATGTCTGTTCTAAAAGGTGACTTGACCAAGGATGGCCGCCTCGGGCTCTAAAACGCCCCCCACAGGAATTATGAGCGGGCGGGATTCATCCCATGCCGCATCGGGTATCAAGACTCCGCGGAAGGTGCAGTGGCTAGAAACACACAAAGAAGGGGAGTACTCCCCGCATGCATTGGATGAACACGGCAACGATGTCCGTCTCTTTCACTGCTTTCAAATGACCCCCATCTCACTTGATTATAACAGCCAAATGCATTTGAAACGCTCAAGACGGCGCTCGAGCGGCATCAGGCAGCGCCGCCCGTTGCGCGCGTACACTACTTCCCGCCGCGCCCCGCTGGGATGCCGCGCATCAATACTGACCAGCCGTTAGAGCTGCCGTCCGCACCCACCACCGTCTCGTCGGACGGCGACGCCTCAGGCCCCCCCTCGCCTACGCGCTCAGTCCCCGGGAATTATATCGGCCCCCACGAGCAGGCGGGTCTACCCGGCACGACAAATCTTGAGGACTATTCCCACCGTAACGCCAGTAAGGTCGTGCGCGCCCACACGCGCAGAGGCTTCTTTGCCGGGAAACTGCACTTTGGAGGGAAGCAGAAAGCGAAGCAGAAGCAGAAGCAGAAGCAGAGGGAGGCGGAGGTGGAGGCGGGGCACGAGCGAGACGGCGGGGATGTCGAGAGGAACTTGGGCAGCATTCCGCCGATGAACCCCACGCTCGGCGGCGGCGTGCTGTCTGCGCTCCTGACGCTCTATAATGAAGCGGATGGTACGGCGGCTTCTGGCGCGTCCACGCCACCCACCTTCGAGGACCCGCCGGAGCTTCCCTGGATCACCCCGCCGCACTCTGCGAAGAAACCCAGCACGCGCCGCGCAGCAACCGCCGAGGAGATCCCGCTCATCGGTAACTCGACTGCCGGCACTTCGAAGCAAGGCAGCTCCTCGCCTGAGGACGCGGAGGCGGAGGCGGATGCCGTCGGCGGGACGCACGCCTCGCGCACGGACTCGCAGTCCTCACTCGCGCTCACAGCCGCAGCCAACGCGCTGCACAACGCTCTCCCGCACAAGCACAAGCAGCGCACCGGCGGCGGGGTCCTCGGCGCGCTCATCGCGAGCACGGGGAACATCAGCGGCGCGGCCGCACCTACGTCCAGCCAGCTGGCGCCGAATATGGAGCGGCCGGGGTACCATCTGTCGCGGTACTCCGTCGCGGATGCGAACGACCGCCCGCGGGCGATGGAGCCGCGGTCCAAGGAGCGCGAGCGCCCGAAGAGCATGCCTTCGTCCGCGCTACCGGGGCCGGGCGCACCCCTCACGTGGACGGCGACGATGAACTCGATGGCGGATACGCTTGCGAGCAAGCGCGGGTGGACGGAGAAGCTGCGGGACCTCGAGCACGTCGCGTTCGGTGGGCGCAGCGGGCGGAGCACGCCCGCGCAGACGCCATCCTCGTCGACGGACCACGAGGAGTGGCTTGACGAGAAGGTGGCGCGGGAGCAGGAGGGCCGGAGGGATAAGCGGAGGAAGAGGAAAAAGGCGGAGGTTTATGTACGTGCCTCTCTCTTCCCCTCATTTTCATCTTTCATCTCATTTTTTCTTTGTCGCGCAGATCACACGGCACGTCGCGCAGATCATTCAGCGGCAGGAGTTCATCCTGAAGCTCGTGCGGGCGCTGATGATGTTCGGCGGGCCGTCGCACCGGCTGCAGGCTCAGATCCAGGCGACGGGCCGGGTGCTCGACATCCAGGTCAACTGCATGTACCTCCCGGACGTCGTCCTCATCAGCTTCGACGACAGCTCTACGGGGACGAGCAACCTCAAGTTCATCCGCCAAGGCAGCGCCTTGAATCTCGGCAAGCTGAACGAGGCGTATGCGCTGTATTGGAGTGTGCGTTCCTGTCCCTCTTTCCTTTACAACGGGTATGCACTGACATCCTTTTCCGCAGGTGATCCACGACGAGCAGAGCGTGTCGGAGGCGTCGAGCGCGCTGGACGAGTTGATGCGCAAGAAGCAGGAGTATACGTGGTGGCAACTCGTCCTCACGGGCGGGTTGTGCTCCGCGTCGATCTGCACCGTCAGCTTCAACGGCAGCTTCATCGACGCGCTCGTCTCGTTCCCTCTCGGCGCGCTTCTCGTTGCCATCCAGCTGCTCAGCGTGCGGAACGAGTTGTATTCCAATGTCTTCGAGTGAGTCCGCCCACCCCCTCGGAGACCTGCACGGATAGATAGCTGATGGACTGGCAGGATCACGGTCGCGACGCTCTTCAGCTTCATCTCCGCCGCCCTTGCGTCGACGGGCAAGTTCTGCTACTCCGCTGTCGCGTCCTCCTCCGTCGTGCTTATTCTCCCCGTAAGGGCCCTCACTCCCCCTCCTTTTCCGTGTCCTCCCGTCCGTTTCACTAACGCTTGACGCAGGGCTTCATCGTCCTCTGCGGCTCCCTCGAGATCATGTCGCGCAACATCGTCTCGGGCTCAGTGCGCATGTGCTACGCGGTCGTGTACTCGCTCTTCCTCGGGTTCGGGCTCGCGATGGGCGCGGAAGCGTACGAGAAGATGACCTCGCGGACGATCGTCGGGAGCACGGACTACGCATGCAGCGTCTCCCACAATGCGGAGGGCCCGTGGTGGCAGCGGACCCCGAGTCTGTATTTTGGTGCGCATTTCTTCTTCCCTTCACTGCGTGCAAGCAAGCGCTAACGGAGAGAACGGGCAGCGTTTCTGACGGTCCCGATGTACTCGCTGTTCCTGAGCATGCGCAACCATGCGCCGTGGCGGAACAAGGAGATGCTCCTCCTCGTCGGCATCTCGTGCATCGGATGGGTGACGAACCACTTTACCGGGACCAAGTTCGTGAACCAGAGCGACATCAGCGCGGCTGTCGGGTACGCTCCGCCCTCACCCTCTCCTTTCTTTTATCTCATGTACATTCATTTGCTGCGCAGGGCCTTCGCAGTCGGCGCCGTCGCGAACATCTACGCACGCTTCTTCTCCGGCAACGCGTTCGTCATCATGGTATGTCCTCCCATCTTCCTCCCCCTTCCCTTCCCGCCCCTGATCAACTCTGTCTGCCGCAGATCACAGGTATCCTCTTCCAGGTGCCCTCCGGACTCGGAAAGGGTGGGCTGCTGACGTTCGCGTCCGAGACGGCCTCGGGCTCGTCGAATTCGTATCTTTCGGGGTTCCAGACCGCGCTGCAGCTCATCTCGGTCGCGATTGGGCTCACGGTCGGCCTCGGCATCTCGCTCGTGCTCGTGCACCCCATCCAGTCGCGCCGCCGGGCGGGCGGCGTATTCAGTCTTTGAGTCGACTTGGAATCTTGGACACGATTGAAGGAATCTTGAAACTTAGCAGTTAAACATCGCATGGACGATACCGAAATCCGAAATGTACTTGTAACTCACTTAGAGCACCATAGACTTAGACGATTACTAGAGTAGACACTGATTTATAGTTATGCGTACGCACTGTATTTTTTCTCCCCATTGCCCCTCCATGGATGTTAGTCGCTTTCTAATTCTGATTCTGGACCACTTCCTCTTCTAAATTCCCAGCTTCTACGTAGATCTACGACATTACCAATATACACCCCTTCCAACACGTGAGACTCTGAGCGCGAATGCTACATGTAACCAACGAGCGAGGTCAAAGATACATGTCAGCCTCATCCGCGACGGGGCAGCCGAAGTACGACCAGATCGACGCCGCGTTGAGATCGTCGCGCGTCTCCGCCCCGACACCCACGACACCGCCCACCTCGTACACGTTCTTCTTCTATAAATGGAATCAGAGGCGGGCAGGTGACGGAGATGGAGCATAGAGAAAGACGCACGAGGCCGAGGGAGACCTTGATCGCGGGCGCACCGGGGGTGTAGCGCTCCAGCACCTCGTCAGCGTCCGCCGCTGAGGCATTGGGAGCGAAAACGGAGGTGGAGGTGGAGGTGGAGCGCCGGATGAGCCGCAGGACGTTGCGCGCCGCGACCTCGGCCTGGTAGTACGCGTTGTGCCCCGCGGGGATCGCACCGAAGGCGTCCGCGGCATCGCCGACGACGAAGATGTGCGGGTAGGGTGTGGGCGTCGCGGGCTCCTGCTCCTCGGCTTCCACCGGCGTGTTAGTCTCGGAGTTGGTGTCAGAGTTGGTGTCCACGGTCTCGTCGGCGTCAGTCTGGAGCGCGATTTGCGCGAGGGCGGCCGCGAGCGCGTCGGTGGGGTTAGTGTCGGACGCTGGAGGCACCGCGGGGGTGTCCACGGGTGCGAGGGCAGGAGCGGGCGCGAGCTGCATAGTGCGCAGGACGTGGGCGAGGCCCGTGCTTGCGTCGACCGTGCGTGGATCAAGCGCACGGAGGAACTCGGTGTTGGGGCGCTGGCCCGTGCACAGAAGCTAAACGAACATTGAGTGATTTAACCGGTGGATGATTTGAGACGTACAACAAGATCGGCGCGGATCTCGCGCCCGCTCAGGGTGCGGACCGTGCGGGCGCCAGATTTGGCCGTGGTGAGGTCCAGCCGATCGCCGAGGATGACGTCGACGGCGGCGGATTCGAGCGCCTGCAGGACTGTGGCGGAGTAGAATAAATAAAAGACATGAGATGGTGGGGGAAGGGAAACCCACTCTCGGTGTGCATCGCACGGTCGAAGCGCGGGAGTAGCTTGTGCCGGGAGTGCAGGAGCGTCACCGGTTTGCCGGGGTACACGGCCGCGATATCTGTGGCAAATTCTGCGCGGAGGGTGAGACTGCTGTGGAAAAGACATTCACACGCACACGTACGGATACCGAGCGCGCCGCCACCGACGACAAGGACGGAGCCTGCGTCTTCGATGGTACGCTGTTTACCCTTGAGCCATGCGACACTCTCAGCCTTGGTTCCGCCGTACGCCTGGATGGCTGGTTTCTCGTCTGGGGCGAAGCTCCACAGATTCAGTGGGCTCGGGAGATGGGATCCCAGGGCGTAAACTGCGTAATCGAAATGCAGAGTGTCCGAATCGATACCATGCTCAGGGAACGCGCGGGAGAGTTTGACAGAGTTGGTCTCGAGAGATTGTATTTGAGCCTGAATGAAGATGTGTCCTGCATCCGTCTTGCCAGCGCCATCGGGGACATTAAAGATATTGTCGTATGGAACGACTACAGGCGAATGACGTTAAACAAGGCCGCGGTGACGATAAAATCACTTACAGGCCTTGTGCTCGTGGCCAGCCAGAACAGCAAGTCGGGGCAAAATATAAACGTCTGCTCGAATCAGCTTCCCAAATCTTTATCAGATAGTAGCGCCGCTTACGATTGACGTGTCTAACCTTAATTGTCAGAGTCTGCCAAAAACACGAAAAGAAACATACGAATTGCGATCTATGAGGACGATTCGCCAGCCATCGGAGAGTCCTGCGGCAATTAACTGTGCTGCACGAGCGCCTTCACATGGAAAAAAAAAATTAGAAAAATAGCACAAGAAGAGAATGACAACAAACCGCCGTAAGCGCCACCCAGAACAACCACGGTTTTCGTTGGCGATGAGCCGTGAGTCGCAACCATGCTCAAGGCCGTTTGAAGTCACCAGTGAGCTTGGAGATGACGGGAGGAGGCACGGTTAACCGGAGGAAGCACGTTATCTGATACTGGGCACGGCGATCTTCGGCCGAGGCGTGGGCTAGGGCCGACTCCAACTCGCCCGGCCGAGAATCCGCTCTCGCCCCAATCTCGCCCGGGTCCCGAACAGAATACCCGCGTGAGCACAAACACCGGTACCAGCTCCTGTTTCTGTTTTCTTCAAATAAAATAAAGTGGGACTTGAAATCGGGAACGAATGTTCATTTTCGCAAAAGGAAAAGTATAAAATGACTGTAACAGCCTTACAGTAATATGACCCAGTCCCGAAGCGGGTACGGTAGGCGAGAGCTACGCGGTTCGATTTCAAACGGATTCCGCGGCTCGGCTGCCTTCGGCGGGGTGTTCCGACCTCACACTGTCACAGCCACTTTGCGCTTCCCTTGGCGCGTTTGGGCGCGTTCACGGATCTTTGACGACGACGGCGTCAGGGGTGGACGTCCATTCAACTGAGCCTCACTCGGCCTCACTGTCAACTACGGTCTACGCGGATCGATTTCAAACGACATCCGCGGTTCGGCTGCCTTCGACGCGGAGTTCCGAGTTCGAGCTCACAGTCACTCTGCACCTTGTTCACGACCACTCCCTCTATCCTTACGGTGCTTCAGAAAATGTTGCAGCGGATACATAAGGTCTAATCAGTTCCCCTTCCCCTCTGCTCTTGGCATTGTCTAGCCCCCAAGCCGAGCCAAGCCGCGCGCGTCCCGTTGTCGCGAATTCGCATCACTCGCGACGTGCGCAGCTCGAGCACCTGTTTTGGACTACATGCAGAAGAATGGGTGTGCGTGGAGGTCACAGAAGGTGCGACGCGGGTCTCCGGGTCCCAGATGTGGGTCCGCTGTTCGCATATGCATTGCTGAGCATTTTCTTAACCATCGTAGGATGAACGGGATGGGCAACAAACGGTGCAGCAAACAGATGGCCCGAATCCGTAGTCGCCCCCTGAATCGGCATTTCCGGCCGAACTGTATGTCTTGAGATTTCACGAAGGACCTGAGGTTTGGCGGGGCAGGTGGGTGTATTCGCCCTTTGACGACAACCGACTGATGACGATACGCAGATTGCAGCTGACACTCACCTGCACGTCGGCTCTGTCATGGATGCTCTGTGCTCCGAAATGCATGCAGGAAGATGGACCCCGAGTCGGCCTCGACGACTCGTAGGACATCATCAAGGCGGTGGTATCACCATGGACAGCTCCGCTGGGACGTCCAACGCCTCGGGGCACCGTGTTTTATGCTCTTCGATGCGTTGGACTCGATCAGTAAGGTACGCGAGGGCAGGAACGATGCCGGTGGAGTTGTAGCGACCACGTCCTGAAACACATCATCAGAGTTGGAGCACAAAGATTCAGAAGTACATGTTACCGGCACGACGAACGGAGCCCTCAAGAAGTCGCCCGTCTCGTCCAAAGTCAACCTTGACTTCTTGGCCAAGAGCACGCATGGGTTCTCTGGTGCCGATCTGACAGAGATTTCCCGGCGCACCATGAAGCTGGCATCCACAAAAGCATTGAGTCAGACATCCGCTGGACTCGGGCACGGCAGAATTTGGGAAGAAGTGCGAGGAGTCGGAGAAGGATTCTGTCCCCGAAATCCCCAGGTTCATCGTCTTGCTCTCTTTCTTCCACTTCGTTCATTCAATGCTGATGGTGTGCAGTGAACACCATGAGGAGGTGATGAAGTTACGATGTCAAACCACTGAGATGTCCAGCGCTACGAGATGTTCTCGCAAAACCTGCAACAGTCGCACAAGTTCAGGAACAACTTAGTTCCTCGAGAGCGAGGTGGCTTCGCTGGTCGCGGCAATCTCGGGGAATGCTGGGTTCACGAAGGACACTCATCTGTATACCTGCCTGAAAGACTGATTTGGACGGATCGAACGTGATGTGCAGTGTGCGTAGCTCGGACTTCACGGACTTCTCATATACTATACAAACAATAGATCTTGCCTCGAACTCTCCGTGTGCCAGTTGAAAAGGTACGAAAAAAATCAAGTTGATCTAAATCAGGAAAAGAGCTTTGAAACTACAGTAAGAAATTTGGAGGTAAAGTTGAATGGTAAACTTGCTCATACTTGCACTTCTAGGTCTTAATTGGTATCCTGGACCGACTCACATTGCTCCCGACCTCTACGAGGGATGCTCCTCAGGGAACTCAGTACTAGAGTCTAGTGACCCAGATTTGGGACGAACTTACTCGCCGCCCGCGTCACAACGACGCCGGCGCGGAGACGGAACATCAGAATACCGCGAGAGGCAACAGCGAGGCCCGGCGGTGATGGCGGTTTTAAATCCTGCCGCTGCCCATCGTCGTTTTTTACGCACCTGAAGCGAGGCTTTAGTGGCTGTGAAGTCGGAAGAACCCGCCGAAGACAGCCGAGCCGCGGAATCCGTTTGAAATCGAACCGCGTAGCTCTCGCCTACCGTAAGCGGGGGACTTCTGCATGAGGTTCGAAAATGTCGAGCCGACGTGAACATGGAGCCGATGCACATCGGGTATCATCGCGTTCACAATGCGGTTTGTCCATCTGTTGCGATTTCGGTCAAAACACGTAGACTATTATCGTGAGCCAAGGGGTGGCTAAGTCAAGACTTCCGGCATCAACTACCCAAAACCTCCCATCAAGACCCCGTAAACCAGGGAGACCACCACCACCACACGGTCCGCTGATCCGATTCCCAAATGCGGAAGTCTCGTCCGAGAGTTTTCTCTGGGATTTGGCCATTGCACCGAGGCGTAGAATAGAGCTGGACTGAGTCTTTTAATCAACACTACTGCGTGTTTGAGCACCTCGACTATTTTTAACTGAGGAGGAAACTCAATATTTCAGTGTGTACACGGCAGAAAATCAGGATAACAGCTCCACAGCGAGATCTTATCAGTCTGCTACCTAGATAAAATTTGAGGGCCACAGAATCTTCAATTGGTACAGGTTCACAAAACTTACTGCGTCGTTCCGGGTCAGTCAGAGTCACCGAAGGCTCATTTTGCATGTTATTGACATCTGTTGTTGATTTCACCTTATTGGGCCGTAATTTCTTTAGCCACCAAGTTTGACCCAAGTTGTTGAGATTTCCTATTTAAATTTGCTTAGGTGGTCAAGGTAAAGTACTGGAACATCCTCCGTAAATTTTCTGAGGCAAAGAAGGTGCGCCAGCAAGCTTTCCAAAAGGGTAGACAACGTGAGGACCCCGGAATCACATCACGTGCGGATGGGGGTCCATATCCGGTATTCAGCTTTCCGTGACCCCTTGTCGTGAGCTGCCAAGTGTGTCCCTCGTACGCGGGTCGCCTTCCACGGCAGCTCCGAGTCCGCACACCCGGCCGACAAACCCGACATCGTCGTTCTCCTCAGCGCTGACCGACTACAAAGCGCCACTCGACCCGGACAAGGAGGAAGTCGTGTGGTACGACCACGGGCCTACGATGCGAAGCTGCGTCGTTGAGGGATCGTCCTTCAATAGGGATGTGAGGTCGAGGGCGGGGCGCGAATGACCGCCTCTACGGCTCCCGTTGGATCACTCAAGGGTGCAGAGCCCTCGCACAAGGAGACGAGGCAATGCACCGCAAGGAGATACACATGTAGGATTCGGGAAACGGCGGCGATACGCCGCCTTATCGAGCTGAGAAGTTGTTAGGCTCGAACTAGCATCGCGGAAAAAATCCAGACACACCACTGCAGTTTCATTGCCAACCCTCGCAAGCGGAGGCGCCATTGGAAGCCGACGGTACCGGAGACCGTCGCCGCCGCACTCGCGGCGGCATTCTCCACTATCTGCGACGTCGAGCCCCAAGTTGGACGCGCCGCTGTCGGCGTCGGCACGGCAAAGATTTGCATCGAAATGCTCAGCAGCGGCGCTGCGGGCTTCAGCGCAGAGATCGGCGGGGTAACGCCTTGAGCGCGAGTAGGACGTTTCGCAAATTCGCCTGAGCTGCGCTGCCTACTTACATAGGGCATTAATCAGAAATCGTGTGGACGGGAAGCTGTCTACTGGTAACCGCTACCGCCTACCGACAGTTCCCGTTCGCCTTACATACATACTGACACTTCGTAGATAGATCGGTTACCAATCCAATCTGACTTGCTTCAGCGCACTTCAAAGGCTGCTTGTGGGCTGCTTCCGCTTCACCATCGCATCCACTGAGAGATATAGAAACAAGACCCCAAGCTCGTCAATTAGCGGTCGAGTTGATGGGCTGCGTCACGGCACAAACGACATGAAATGATTCGAAATGCGCGAGTGATGCTGTGGATCTATTTCAGCGAGTGGTTAACAACATCGCGGGAATAGTGCGGGATTCAAGGCTGTACGACAGCCCCACCACGTTTTCTGATATAAAGCAAGGAGAACCGCAGCAAGCGTATCTCCTGCGGATCCCATCCCCCATGTCCTACCGTGAGCTTTACAGCCGCCTTCTCCTTTCAAGTGGAGATGGGTACCCTCTGTCACAACCGCAACCGTCCGACGACTTTCCGAGGAGGGAGGGTCTAGAAATTGGAGACGTCGGAGTTCTGACACGCGATGGATCGTTTGACGCTTTCTTTAACATTTGCCGACGAGACGACCAGGTCAACCGTTTCGGTTTCCCCGATGGCTTTCGGCCCATTCCTCAGGCTCATCTGGATCCTACATTGGCTTTCGTCGTCAGAGGATCATACCACAACAAAGGCTCTCACGTGTCCAACAAAATCATCCAAAAGCGTCGGGTGGGCGTGAATGCCAGTCTCGATAGTAACCCGCAAGTGATAATTTACACTGGTGTTTTGATGCTCATTCTGCATTCCCTTCCAGGTTTATACCGGCTGGCGCCGGAGTAGTTGTTTCAATCTCGACTTCTTCGAAACAGACAGCAGTCCTTCTGCTACCGGAAGGCGCCTCACGAACTGATCTTCGGTTTTCGGACAAATTCAGGGATCATGCGCTAAAGCATGCCGAGAGTTGGTACAGGTTTGTGCGTGGTCTCGGGTATGCGATAGAGAACGGGGACTTGTATCTTATCACGGGGGTGGACAAATCGACATCCTGGAGCTTGGCAGCGGTAGATGAGCACACTGGAAACAACAGTATATCTCTGAACGTCAAGGCTGCTCAAGTTGGGTCTGCAGGTGGCTCGTACCGGTGGGAGTGGGAAACTGGTGCTACGTTCTCAGATTCTGGGCCGCGACGACCTCCTGGGGAACAACCGGAGCTGGAAAATCAGACCGTATTCCTTCGTGGTTTCAGAATTACATTGCGTTCTTCTCTTTTCAAGAGGCTCCCACTAGTTGTGTCAATTGCGGATTTGGAGCCATCGGCCATCCTCGCGAAAAAAGGACGAACCAATCTGCCCCCCCCGTCACAATCGAGCAGCGGTGCCTTCGGCGTCGATCGTGCAGAACATGGTGGTGGGACACCCGATGAAACGCCCACCTCGGTGTCTAATTTCCCCACATTGGTCCAAGTAAATGCCATTGTTGAACAATGTTGAACCGACTGACAATTTTGTCGTTAGCAATATCATCCGGCGAATGCGATCAACAACTACCTCCTCGCCGTTAGTTTCAAGGCATTTTTAAACTACGAGTCCTCGGCTCATACACAGCTAGTCTTCCGATGCTCTTGTTGCAGTGACTCACGACGACGAATGGGCTTCTGCGTTGAACGAGGTGCGTCTACTCTGTTGTATGTCTGCGCCTGTTTATTTATTTTGCCTTGACAGAATGAAGAGGAAATTCCGGAAGAGTCTGAGCTCATCAGACGCATTCTCGCCAAATACACCGTAAATGTCGATGCTGGTATGTCCCTGATATTTACCAGTCCATGGCACGACTGTAATTACCATGCAAGGTGGTACATATCTCAAGCCAATCTCAATGGATCCTGTCTCGAAGGACCACTCGGAGGGGACCGGTCGAGGCTTAAGACCCCTGAGAGAGAGTTACTCCGGTACGCCATTATTCATTCTGGGTACCACTTTCATTCTAAGCACAACTTTCCCCTCACAGACGTAGCACGTGGTGGTACACAAGGTCACCGAGCAGAAGTGCTTCATAATTGGCAGGGACAAAGTCAACGGCGTAAGTCGTCTCATATAGAAGACCTCCAACAACTTAACATTTGCCCAGATGAAGCAGAGGTCGGGGGCATAGGCGGAAGTGGCGGAACAGGTCAAGGCACGAAGTCCCCAAAGCCACTCATATTTCTCGACGGCGACTCCAAGGCCGCCTTCCCATCCATAACGGGAGCGCAGTTTTGCGCGAGGTTCAAACTCGGTGAAGAATTTCAGCGACTTCTCGAAAATAACGGATACGATGCGGCGGAAGGCCTTCTCTACGCAGACGAATCCGCTCTGAAGGATGCAGGTTTCCAAGTCGGCCATATCGCTGAACTGAAATGGGCTTTGAAGAAGATCTCGTTGGAAACGTTGGGTAGAATTGAAGATCCCAAGGAAAGGGCACGCAGAGTCTACATTGCTGGTATGCCATTATGCCAAGTGCACAGTCGCAGCGTAACCTCAAATTTTCACAGGCGGGGAAGGAGGAGCGGGTGGATACGGTGACCAGAGAGGCGGCGCCGGTGGGCCTGGTGAGGCGCCTGAGTTTGATCAGGACCTGGGGTTTTTCGTTCGTCGATTTAGTGCGATTGGTGGTAAGTTGTTCTGCATCCATGATGCACACAATGTTAAATTTTCTTCGAAGGCGGTGTTGGTGGAGCGAGCGGCAGTGCCGATAGAAGAGGAGAAAACTTTGGGACCCACCAGGCTGTAACAGGCAACGCAACAATGGATGAGTCGAACTTTGGTCTTGATCCCTTGCTCCGCGGTACGCCTCCCTTGATTATCTATCAATGGGAAACAGCGCTCATGTTGGAGCTCTCGTAGGCGGTATAGGAGGGGCCGGCGGATGGGGTGATCTAACAGGTGGCGTTGGGGGTCTTGGCGAGGCAGCGGAATTGGCGATACAGCAGGTTGACTTCTTCGGGAAGATCGTCGGTAAGTTGGGTGATGTCCGATTTCGAGGAGGGAGCCTGATTTTGTCTTCTTTTTCTTTGAAAGGCGGTCTCGGTGGTGCTGGCGGCGCAGCAATCAATTTCGGCGGAGACGGTGGAAGAGGAAAAGGCAATAAATTTTCAGGGCCGCTTCTATCCATTACCAATGAGACAAGACGCCGGTTCCCAACCAAGGTACTCAAGGACTTCGAGATCAAGCCCCAGCACCGTCGACTTCTCCAGAAACAAGGATTCCAGACAGCGGGGGGGCTTTTCGAGGTATCCAAGGCCGATCTTCTGGAGCACCACTTCAAAATTGGGGATATCAATCAATTGACGGTGGCCCTGAATAAGCTCGTGGCGAATTCTAAACGCCTAAAAGCTTAAAGTTTGTCTTAGCCTAGTTTCAAATCTTCTTGTTGTGTAATGTGAACTCTCGTCTTGGCACTCATATGGGGCAGTTTAAAACCAATATTGGAGACACGATGAGCATCATTATGGAGCAACTACAGAGATGTCAGGCAAAAGGCGGGAGGCTGCCGACATCGCCGCAAGAAGTAGCTCGATCCAAGCGCTATCAACACCTACCCGCCCTCCATGCAATCAAAAGTGAACACTACAGCGAGGGCGGGGCGTGGCGGAACTACCTTAAGTCTACCCGGAGTGGCCAAGAGCCTCCTGAGGGCTTGGATCACGAGTGTATATCCATGGTGCAGCGCTTTAGTTCTGTGAGAAAGGATGCATATGCCTGCACCAGCAGTGGCATCTATTTTGCGTCGAAATACGGGCCTCAAAAGAAGCGATCGAAGGTATGACATGGAATGAAAAACATGGTGCGGAGGATTCGATGGGCAACCGATGCACCAAATGGCATAAATCATCCCTTCTTGACTCCGAGTAGGGCTGCCACCCGTGCCCGGCGTCACGAGCCGTGGAATCCACGGGAAATCCACGGCCCGTGCTCCACACGGCCGTTAGGGGGATTTCTAGCCCTCCGACGGCACGGCACGGTTCACGGCACGGCCGTAACGGGTACACGGCTATTGTTCACAAATTTTCATGAGCTGTTCTTGATGTAAATACTACCTGAAAGCCTCTACAAAATGTCCGACGAGGATTGTCATATTTCACAACCTGATATTTGAATATAATGAAGCTTTCACCAAGATGCCAAGACTCACAAGACAGAAGAACCATAATATGACAGCTTCCTCAATTCCTCAGTATGCTTGGAAACAAGAGATCAGGTCAGTAAATCAGTCACCGCTACAAAAAGGATGTGGTTCAAACTGAGATCAAATTCCGGCATCACAGCCGGCAATCGCCGGCGCGAACCGCAACTTGCTGTTCCTAGGGTAGCAAGTAGTCAAACATGAAAAGGCGTGCGTGGTGAACAAGCTGCCAAATATTTGAACTACGCTACAGGCAAAATTAGGCCTTATTGCGGCCCACAATACCAACCCGTCACGGCCGTGTTTCAACGGGCCGTGGGGTTGGAACCCGTGCCGTAGCCGTGCCGTGGGCAAGTTGGCAAAATGGCTGACGGGATGGCTCTTGATCCGGTACCACCACCACAGCCACAGGCGGCATCCGCCCACCTCCAGGACCTCCAAAAACTCATTGACTCGGTTAAACTGCCCAAGTCGCACACTGCGAAATCCTGCTCTGTCCCCCTAGATGACTGGAATACTATCCGCTCCCTTGTAGCGGCCCTTCTGCAGAAACTCGGCCATCCTGCCAACCCAGATACCAGCGATCACATCTCCTCTCTTTCTACCAAACTTGATGCCCTTACTTCCAAACTCGACTCCATTTCATCCCAGATCCCACAAACCACACCCACATCTGGCTCGAATCTGCCTAAAACCTATGCTTCCGTCGCAGCGACTCATCCTGCCACGTCATTGGCCCACTCCCACGCTCCCCGTGACACATCATGTGATATCACTCTAACACCGAAAGATCGCCGAAATAGGGCTTTCGCAAACGAGACACACCATGCCATCCAGCAGCAGCTGAATGCTTTCATTTCCGGCTCATCGCGGCTGAACGAGTACGACCAGGTCCCCTTTGTTCGTGCTACCGCCAAATACCGCAACGGCGACATCCGCCTCACCTTCCATTCCAGTTGGGCGGCGGATTTTCTTAGGGAAGAGGCTGACCACTGGCTCCCTGCCTTCTCTAGCCTCCTCCAACTCTGCACACCTACCTTCCCTGTCATCATGCACCGTGTCTCCACCGACTTTAACGTTGGTAGCGGTGTATTCAACGATGAACATGGATGGGAGAACGACATCGCAGATCTTGTGCGGTCCAACGAAACCCATATGCGTGTTGGGGACCTGGCCAGAGTTCACTGGGTTGGCCGTCGAACTGTTGACGACCTCCGGAAATCCAAGCAGCACTCTTCGCTTGTGCTTCACTTTACGAGTGCAGAATCAGCCAACAAATGCATCACGCATAGGCTGGCTCTCCATGGTCACTTACATCGCACAGAGAAGTACTGCCCACAGCCACTGCAGTGTTTCAACTGCTATTATCTCGGCCACATTGCATCCCAATGCAAGCGCCCTGCCATCTGCGGCACATGTGCTTCGGACCACCCAACTGCCAACTGCCACTGCCCCGATTTGAAACCATGTAACCCCCACGCCAAATGTCCCCACCTTGTGATTAAATGTGCTCTGCGCAACTGCGGCGGCTCTCACAGAGCAACGGATCCGGCATGCCCAGTCCGCCAGTCCATACTGCGTCGCATTGCGGCTGATCACGCAGCTACCGGCCCTCTCTTTCCGATTCCACTTGAATCACGGAACTGACGAGTAGCTAGTACTCAAAATCACTCCCCCTTCCCTTTCCTGATCTTGCTACAGTCCTCCATTTACACTGAATTTACTAGCACAGTTCCGAGTTGTAGGATATTATCGTGTACCATAGCCGCTTACAGCGGCTCGAGCACGTTAATTGATTTCATCATCATCAGGAACGGGCACGGCACCCGTGGCACGGGTGCCGTCGAACCGTGGCCACGGCTACGGGCGGCAGCCCCCTCTGCTCCCAGGTGAGCATTTTCGGTGCTGTTTGCAACGCATGGTTATATAGGGTGAGCCGTAGAGTCAGGGAATTGCTGAAAGAGTCTCGCCTACTTTCAGGATAGTGCTCTTGAATAATTTCAGGGCCCAATTTGAAACAGACGAGGCTATATAGTGATTTGGAGTAGAAATACAATCGAGGAAGAATACATCGCTTGAAAACAAAAATCTGCGCGAGGGAAACCAGTCGTCTAGATACACCTAAACTCATAGATTTTGCGAATCTCGTACTTACCTCTTGACGCGTCAAGTCGCGTCAAATATTTGTACACGTGACGTCCGAAAACGGTACTTATCTAATAACTCTGGACGCCAGAAATTGGATGGACAACGGTCCGAGAGCCCGCCGATGCGCGAGTCCGTGCAAAGCCGTGCCAATGACGGCGTATGAAGACGCCGTCGGCGACCGTCACGCCGCACTGGATTGCGCACGCCGACGCGCAGGAACTCTTCCCCGCCAGTGCGCTATCGGAATCCCAGATCCCTCATCCTCGACATCATCGTCCGAAGCGCCGTCGGGCTGGCTGGAGCTGCATGCGCCCGACCCGGAGTGGTGAGGGCCTCCACATGGCACCCGGCGGGAATGTAATCGTCCGCGAGGACGATTTGGGAGTATCATCGCGGTCACAATGGGGTTTGTCCTTCTGTTGGGATTTCGGTCAAAATGTGCTAACGCCCTTTCCAGCACGATGGGCTATTATCGCGAGCTGGCAAGTATGTCCCTCGCACGCGGGTCACCGTCCCCGGCAACTCGACAAACGTCCTTCTCGGCGCTGGCTGACTACAAGACCCGGACAAGGAGGACGTCGTGTGGTACGAGCCCGACCCCGAAGCGTACTCCTCTCCTTACACCCGCGAATATCACAACCCCGACATTGTCATTCTTCTCGGCGCTGACCGAACAAAGCGCCTCCAGACCTTGGGAAGGAGAACGTCGGCTCGAGGTGTACTGTACTCGGAGGTCGTCTCGCGCAGGGAACACGACATCCCCCCCTTTCACTCCGTGATCCTATGGCATTGGCAGAAGCCCCCGATCGACTCGATGAGCGCGTCCATGCTACAGCTCGCGCCGGGCCGATAATTATAATATGCCAACTGGAATACATCCACTGCTGCCCCTTTCACGCATCAACGCGCTGCTCTGTCCGCCCTCTCTCCCTCTATCCCCCCGGCCGCAGACACCGAGCCCCGTGCGGCGACGTACATCTCGATCGGCGGCGTAGTCTGCGTTCGCTACGCAGTGTGTCACCCACTGACGGCGAGGCCCGGGGATGATGCTCGTGGTGCCCGTGCGAGGGGAGCGTCGTGTCCGACAGAGGGCGCCCACTGGCGATCCCGCTGGCACAGGTATCAATGCGCACTAGGTGGCCGCGATCGGGCGCTGTAAGGCGATTGCGCACGGTGTGGTGCCTTGGATATCCGCGCGTGGTGGAGGGCGCGGACGCATCTGTGGACCGCGAGTGGTAGTACCAAGTCGCATGCCTGCGATCTCGGGGGACGTCGAGGACGAGGATCAGGGTCGCGCAGGACCGCACGATCATGCGTGGCGGGCTCAGCAGGCGGGGTACGCGCCTTTCTCTTCTTGGAGCGGCGGCAGCGAGCTGACCGTGACGTGGCTAATGCAGGCTCCGAGTCAATTATGGTCGCTTCTACTAGAACTCTTTCGCGTGCATCATCGTATCAACGCGCCTCGCTGTACACTGTACACGGGCGAGGGACTCGGCCTCTCCGACGAGACCGCGGCCAAGACGGAGGCGGAGACGGAGACGGGCGCGATCCCCGTGGATGCGGACGCTGCGCCGAGCGCTTCGAGGCGGCGGCGAGGGAGGTGCGCAGGGACGGGACGAGGACGAGGACGAAGACGCGCGGATGTGGTGCACCATATATTGCGCGATCGCACCAGCTTGCTGGATGGACGGAGCGCGCGGGGAGTGGGATTCATGTGTCGGCGCTGGTGTGCATCCACCGTGACACGAAGCTCATGATAGCTGCGTCATTGTGGTGTCTTCCCGGCGGTGGGTATCTGCCGGCGGTGGCGGAGGTGTCCAGCGAATGTCGATGGCAGGAGCCAGAGGGTATGTGTATACATGCGTGCATTTCCCCGGCTTATCTATTCTATTCCATCTAGGCTAAGGCTAAGGGCGACGCTGACTCGGAGATCGATAACGCTTATCGTGGCGGACGAGGACGACCATGCACGGCGAGCCGTGCCAGGTCGCCCGCTTCGCGCCGCGAGATCGTCCTAGACTACGGTATGTATGACATCTCCTTCCATGGCTTCTTCGAGTTGCGCACTTACCAACGAACGCATCACAGCGCACCTCAGCCTCGTCCCCCGTGCCTTTCTGACCAGCGTAACGAGCTCGAGAAGCCATGCGCCAGCGAGACGAAACGAGCGCGGTCGCGACGCGCGACACTTTTCATAGCATGGGATCGCGAACTCGTATACTAGTTGGCTATACGTGCGTAGATATCCTCGAATTTGGTGTCGAGCGCCTCCAATTTGACGTCGAACGCCTCCAATTTGATGTTGAGCGCCTCGAAGTCGTGCTGCAGTTGGACAATCTGAGCATATAAAACGCCCACGGCGACAACTAGTATCACAAGAACCACCTTCACCCAGACACGGGCGTCTCGCTTAGCATATCCTTTCCAATTCAGGGTGTGGTGCAAATCGACCCTGCCAGCGTATTTGCGCTCTATCGCGTCGTCGTGCGCCTCCGTGTCTGCGGCGGTGCGTAGGTTTCGCGCGCGCGCTCGAAGTCCGCGAAAGGTATCCTCGGGGGGTGGGTGACGGGGGAAACCCCTGTCCAATTGAGCGAGACTCAGATATTCCGCCTGTACCTCTGCGGGAAGGGACTCATCGAGGTCCGGGACGATGGGATGATGGTCCTGGAAGTGGGGGTTGAGAGGCGGAGGGCCGCCGTCGCCGGCAAGGGGCATTGGAGTTGTTCGCAAGATGGATGGCCCCTAAATGCCGAAGTTCCAGATTAGGATGTGTGTCCGATCGCGTCTCCTGATTCACAGACAGTTCATTTTCAATTCAAGTTCAGAACAGTGCAGCATCCGTAGTTAGCGTAACTAAATGGTAGAGCGTCGATTTCCACCGAATTTCCGAACTGCCTGCGTGACGCTCTCACGCAACAACCGTGCAACCGTGAACCAGTTCTTCCGTCGCGGTAGCGGTTTCGCCTCTTTACTGCTTTCGCTAATCTCGGAGCTCGTCTCCCTGTGCGCAGTCTTCTGCACATAAATCTGATACGCATCCTTAAGATACTTCTGTTCATTCCCGGGGAGACCGCGAACGGCGTACAAAGGCTGATACTCGGTGAGTGGATGATCTGGGCAGAAGACAGGATCTTTTTCTAAATCCTTGATCCACTTGTTGCGAACTTGCTGCCACTCCGGGGACTTGATGTCGGGTACAAAATTGTGTTCCAGGAAACTGGTGAGCTCGGGCGCAACGGAGCCTCCCCCATCACGGAACACGAGTACTCTGCGACTATGGGCTACTCTCCCAGAGGTCGAATTGACGACTCCTCCATCGCCAGTGGTGGAGGTTTTCTGTTTGGAAACTTCATCTATGGAATCCAAGACGACCCTCAGCACGCCGCCCAATGCCAGCCTTGTCACAACATGTGTCCCGTAATCCGCAAAGAACTGCATATATTGCTTCTCCGATAGCGCAGAAAACGGTGGTAAGCGGGAGATTATATTCCGCATCTCTGCGGATAGCTCCACTCGATCAGGATCAATGGTCGCGATCTGAATGATATGGTGCAGGCTATACTGCTGCGAATTTGTTGAAACTGCGGACTGGTGGGCGAAATTACTGGAGTAATGAGCTCGCCGCTGCTCTTCGTGGTGCATAGAGAGGTCGGAGGCCTGCTGGCGATTTGTTTTGGTCTTTTGCACGAATTCTTCGTTCTGATTCGGGGGCGCGGTGTATTGGATGGGGAGATCAACCATACTGAGGACACTCTTGCGACCATATGTGCCACGGTTAATGTCGTAGGTATTCCCCAAGTACGAACCGGTAAGCTGGCGAATTCTCTCTTCGAGGGGCTCCGTTTCAATCGTTTCTTGGTCCTATTACCGACATGAATTTCAGACGACGCGAATGCATTTAAACTCACAGCAATTTCTTCCCGTGACTGCTCAACCAAGTTCTCAACTTCTGTCTTGGACGACGAACCGAGAGGCTCCACACCTGTGAGTACCTGCAAGGCTTGTATTCCAACGAGATCGCGGCACCCATCCGAACCCGGGCCCTTGTATTCCATCATGTCGCTAATCGCCTCGAATAGATTCTGATGGCTTTGCTTTCCGTCGGGCAAGGATGGGTACTTTGCACTCATATCTCTGCCTCCACCGTTTTCGATGAAGACGATTTCCCATGGCGATGAATTTGGAAAGATTTTGCGCTGGAGGTCGGTGATGATCCCTTTACGCCGGCCCGCTTCGAGTCGCCATTGTGTATCCTTCTCCTTCTTCGTTTCGAAATCGTCGAATTGGTCCCAAGACGACAGGGATTTCGTGATAACCACGAGCACATTTGTGCGATCGCCATCCACCAAGCCGGACAGAAAGAGATTATACATTGACCTGCCGATGGCGGATGTGAAATGAGAGACTTTGTTGTGCGCATCCGGGATTATAGAATCCCACGATGCCACAAGCAAGATAACGTTGGGGAAGATATCCCGGAAATATTTCTCCTTATATCTGTGCATGAGCGCTGCGTTGGTCTTTCGATCGAGGTACGTCGTGTCCTCGAGTCCCGGGGTGTCATCGAATGCCACTGTGACGGTGGTAGATGTGGTCTTGCTGGTACTGACGACTTTGACTCGTTGGATAGCCTATCGGAGACTTCAACATGATATTTGCCCCTCAAGCTTAAATCGCAAACCTTTGTAGTCGATCCCAAGGTACTCTGTCCGATGCGCAGAAGGTCTTGGCCAATGAGACGATTTATCGTCTTCGACTTCCCGTGCCCGCTTTGGCCCACAAGAAGTATAACGGCTTGGCTCCGATCCCTCTTGATTACAGCTGCCGATCGAGAATATACCTCGTGTACGTTGACGTTGACTGGCAGCATATCCGTGCTCCGGGCACCGTCCAATATCTGACGCAGAAGATCCTCCGGTTGGCTTTCCAATCGAAGAATGCGCATTCCTTCGTTCACCAAGTCGCTCCAGCGCCCTTCCAGATCTTGGCTCGGAGATGGTGAAATAACAACAAAGAGTTTCTCGAATAGATTCGGCCCAGAAAATCCGAGCAAGGAAGTGGTACTGGTGAACGGAAAATGGGCATAATTGCCAAGTTGACTGCTATACATAAACACGATTCCTGCGACCTGGTTCGATGTTCCGCCCCTGATGGTTAAATGAATAAATGGCGGGATTTCCGAGAAGAAGCCGCACAATTGTTCGATTTGATGCTTGACATTTCCCTCGATTCCCGATAGATTCGTGGGTCCCAGGAATCCGGCAGGAAGGAGAGAGGAGGAGTAACCTTCCACAAGTTCAAGCCGTCGGTCTGTAATATGGCTAGCGGCTGCAACGAGCTTTCAAAATACGAATTGGCTTAGTCTGGATCCGCAGGAGAGTCCGGCATACCTTTCTACCGGCCTTCCGAGAACCAAGTATCCTGCGATAGCGATAATGAGCGGTGGAGAAGAAGAGTTAAAGTAGCAGCATACACGATGATTGCGGGATCCTTTGACATAGAAGCGGAATGCAAAATTTTTGCTGCTACAAGTATTGTGAGGCAAGCTGTACACATCCGGATTTCGGTCTCGTTCGTTTTTAACCGCCAAATCCATAATAGTGTGCATCCATTGACGTGCCTGTCTTCGATAAAACAATGCCTAGTTCGCGCTGAAGTGGTGTGGTCAACTGCAATTCCACACGTGTCCATCGATTGAGTTGTAAGTTTAGTCCGCGGCTCGATGAAGACGTAGATCGTCGATCCGATTCAATTCCAAAATAGCCGGAAAAACGCATACCGCTCGTTTTGTCCCTTGAATGCTGCATCGTGCGACGTTGATATTTCACACTGGCATATATTGGTCTCCAATGGAAGTGTGTTGGATGCTCAGTCCGAGTGATTCGTCGGAGAGAAATTCAACTTCGAAGATCGCACTCTGATCTGTGAATATGTTAAGATTTCTTGACGGGAATTGAGCGCCCAAACCTGATTTAAGTAGAAGCGGAAGGAGACGTGCGTCGTGGACGGAAAATTCCGGGATTCGATCAGATAATGATACGCCAGACAAGGACAAGCACTGACGAGTACTGACGACTTAGACCAAAACCGAAACGATGTAGCCACTTCAAAAGTTGTGACAGATTTCTATGTGGCCGCTGGCTCTTTCAAGGTATATATTTGACTTGTCAGAACATTTTGTTCATTCTCGGCAAGACTCCCAAGAAAACATTCATGATCTTGACACGAGGCTGCGGAGACTCGGAATGTAGGGGCAACGTGGATCGCATGGAGGCGGGCTCCTTGCGAAAAGGTGCGTGTTCTTATCCTCGCGCATTCCTGCAGTAACTGGTGTCTAACCGCTCGGCAACTCTGGGCCGAGAACATGGTATATAGAAACTTCGTTCGGGAGTGTCGCGGAGTTACTTTTAGCGTTTTTTCATCGAGCCGTCATGTCAACCGGTAAAGTTATCATGTATGCTTCTACCTTCGATACATTCCATTTTTTCTGATTTTACGAACCCAGCATCCTCGGCTCAAGCAACCCGGGCAAGAGGGTATGATTCTGCACTGAAGTCATTCGTCTGCTCACGGGAATGGATAGCTTGTAGATGCGGCTCGTCGAGCGGATGCAGATGTCGTTGCATTCTACTCTTCCAAGAATTACGGTTTTACCTCTCAAGGTCCTGCTGCGCTTTTAGAGATCGAGAACATTGTCGCAGAGCAGCTCGAGCAAACACGGTAATTTTCAGTATAAATTTTTCGCAACGCGAATTTTCTAAGTATATCCACAGCCGCGGAGCGTCCGTTGACGTCGCCGCCATCGTCTTTATTCATGGCAAAGATCTCGACAAATCTAAAAGCTTTCCGTTCACGCATGAAAGCCATTTTCTCAGTCTCGACGGCGAAGCGCTGTTTCGGAAACTCGTTGTTGTTCAGGCAGCGGCAGAGAATACTCTGGAAGTGGGCTGGAGAAGCCTTCTAAACACGGGGATGCGTGTCCTCGACGGCAATAGACAGCCAGAGGAGCTCCTGGCGCAGATATTGGCCAACGAGGCTCCGGGTTCAAACATCAGTGCCAGCGCTGACAGACCTAGAGGCCTGCCTGCTAATGGAAACACGAAGCTCGATGTGGAGACGAGACTTCTCCAGCTGTACAAGGATTGGGCCCGGGAGACGGGTCGACATTATGACCAAGCCGTTATCCTCCTAGTCGGTCACAGCGGCCACGGCAAATCTAAGACGATCAATAGGCTCATCGGTCATAATCTGCTCGAGGTTGGAGGAGGAAATAAGCTTGGATCGACGACCAAGGTGCGGTAAACGTCTATTCCTTCGCCTCGTTTATTCGCTAAAGCCCTGAGTAGGTCGTTCAAAGGGTCAAAATGCCCGTTCCTGCTTCAAATACAGAACCGGCGGTGACTCTTGCCTTGGACGATACGCCGGGATATGCAGATAACACCTACGACGATCGGGGCGCGAATATGGCTCTTATCAAAATTTATCAGGAACGTTATTTTTCGGAAAACGCTAGACTACCATGGCGGAGATATCCTAACGTCATCTTGCTGGTAACATCGTGGAATACGATCACAGGCGATGCCCACAACGCACCGGAACATTTTACGTCTCCTATTGGCCGAACAATGTTTAAATTGTCTCATTCGGGACTCGTCGACCTCCGCCGGACGAACGTTATTGTCGTTGTGACGAAATGCTTGTCTTTCATGTCCGACTTCGACGATTGCAAGACCCAGCCTGAGAAAGATCAGCAGTGGAATATCGAGGCCGGGAGACGTAGGGCAATTATTATGGACCTTCAGCGGAAGGTGTTCCCGAAGTCGATCCCCTGGCCCATAGTTTTTATCGAGAACGGCGGTGGGAAGCACGTACATCATCGATACCCCACACTACCCAACGGCGAACTGAGCCATCAGAATTTATTCGACGCGATTCGGGGCGTCATCGAGAACCAAGATCCAGAAGGAGCAAGTGATCTCGCGGGAATTCAAGCCCTTCAGCTGATTACAGGAGCTGAACCTTTCGGAGCATCGTGCCAGCCGCAAAAAGAGATTCTCATCGACAAGACGAAGGAAGACATATCTGTGGTAGAGGTATCTGTCCCATTTCCCCTCCCCTTCATCCCGGTTCTGAATGCTGCACGACTCAGTATCCGGACATATCCTGGACTAAACTACCGCCTTCCAGAAGAAGCAGAGAGCTGGCGGATCAATTTCTGGGGGTTACGTACGATCCCGTTTCGGGTTCCTATGGTCGTACATGTGCCCTCAAGCTCGGTCCCTCGGACGTCGGATTCAGGAACGGATCCGGCGCTGAGACGTACTTCACGCAGGCGGAGGATGTGCAGGAGAAAAAGACAGCGGTCGCCACTCGCCTTCGTTGCGACTTTGATGTGCCTCAGCTCGCAAGACTGAGCGCGCATTATTCTACTTCGCACGGCGTCAAGCATGCATGGAACAGCGGCTCGCAGTTGTATGTAGCCCAGCATTTAATGGAGGAGGCCGCTGTGCATCCGCTATGCCCGGAGCTATCAACAGATATGCTCAAGATCATATCCAAGTTACCTCCGTGGTCCGAAGAGTCGAAGCCACAATACAACGATTTTTTCAATAGTCATGGAACACACGTTGTGCTACGTCTGGCATTAGGAGGAAACATACGCATTGTGGTCAAAAATGCGCGTGCCGTAGATGAACACGACCGTGCGCGACAAGCACAGGTTGAAACGAAATTGCCGGTGGCCAGTGAACTCGGAATTGAAATCGGCAATGCTGCAACCCGAGAAACCAAGCGCACGGCTGTGGACGTTGTGGGAAGGCGGGAGATCGTGATTTTTGTGGACGGAGGAGGATCTGTTGCGCGTGACCTCGCAGGAAAATTGGAGGATCACTTCAGGCGGTTACCTCCCGGTCTCCCTGTCGAATACCCTTGGCCCGATGAGGAAGTACGAACGACGTGGATAAAGGCGCTGGAAGGCGATCCCGCCTTCTGTCCAGATCATGTCTCGACTGAATATCGGTGGTTGCATACTCTTGGCGGACTGAGCCCTGATCAACAACGGGACCTCGGATTAGCTTCTGAGTGGTATCTGACGACGCGCCAAGAAAGGAAACCGGACACTCCACAGCGCGATTCAAGCGGAAGAAAACCCGTGAAAGATCTACCTCGAAGATCTAACTTGGAGAAGGTGAAAGGCATATTCAGAAATCTTATTTTTTGGCGGAAGAAGTAGGTTGAGATATTACGATATGTAATAGGTTCTCGGTTCTTTTCAAAACCTCAGACACAAGTTTCGTTTGCAGGTAAAATCATCAGTCCTCCCCTTCTGGGCAACGCTCAGCGCTTAATAACGGCTGTGTTGAAGCCAAGTTTGAATGGGTTGCTTTATTTCTCGATACTTTTTACGGGCATCTCGGGGACATCGCTGGTTCGATTCCCCACCTCGGCACTTTTATTCATTCGATCATTAGATTCTGCCGCACACTACATACATCATTTCCTTGGGTGTACAGAGAAATACGATGAATAAAATCTAGCTATTCACAAATTTTGTGATACAGATACCCCCCGAAAAAAAATCACGACGCGCGTCGGAGTTTTGAAATGACTTAGGCTCGATTGCAGTATTGCCCAGTTGACGTACACGTCTTTTTGGATGCCCCTTCTCCTGGGTGAATATAGAGTGTTTTGGCCCATGGAACTAAATCTACATCCTTGACTCCCGCATTTGCGAAAATACTGTTTCCTTTTCGGACCGGTGCTACTGATCCGTATCATGCCGGCCGATCCTTACATAAGTCTGCGGCTACTAAGGCTATCAGGGGCTACTGATCTGCAGCAGAAAGCTACCACTACTGGTGCTTGAGGCCCTGCTGTGGCGTGTACGTAGAAACCATTTTTTCTGAATCCTGATGCCGTCTCGCCCGCTGATTCTCAATCCCCGCGCCGACCGAGATTGTCAATTTGTCTCGCCACATCTTTGTGGCGTGCATTTGTCTTAATCTTAGCACGGATCTTCTCGGGCTAAGATTGGAACGAAAGTCGGCGCGCCATACGTCTTGGGGCGAGGGTAGAAAACATGGTGCTGTCTGCATGCCGGGGTGCAACGTGCAATTCACGCTGCGATTTAAAAGTATCCAGCACGCGAAAACCTGCCGATTCAAATCTTCCGGCTCTGGCCTCGTTACCCCTTGCAGGAGGAATCTGAGAATTCGTCCTCAATTGCGGGCAATGCCGGAAGCGTTAAAAGGACTTTCGTATGTAAAATGAATTCGAATTCTTTCTTAGTACCCACTTCGAGGACATCACAATCCATGTCGCAGAACCCGGCGATCATCCTGTATTACCCTTACCAGTATCAATGTACCAGTGCTCATCTTTACGAATTAGCATACTTGGCTCACGAAAAACGGGCGAGCGAGTATGAGCCTCCTTGTCTTGCACATCTCTCACTCACCGAACTCAAGCTCGTCGTATCCCACAGTTCCACCGCGGATTCACCGCCCCTCAACGGAGGCACTTCAGGCCGACAGCATATCCAACTGGTTCCTCACTACTCTCACAAACATCGCTTCTTTTTCCATATATTCGAAAAACCTGCAACACTTTCCCAAATCGAACGGACGGTTACAACACAAATGAAAACCCTGTGAACCTGACTCTTCTTAGAAGCATTCCTTCCTCTTTCTGACAAAAATAATAGTGGTGCGGACAATGCCAACGTCGCGGGGATAGTCTTCGTCTGCAACGAGAAATATCTCGGCCCCACACCCTTTCCCTTTCAAAAAAACACCCGTTTCCTCGACTTTTCGGGTCGTACCTTGTTCGAAAAATTGATCGTCGTTCCTTCGAAACCTGGTCTCGCCTTGGCGTCCCATCTTGGCCAGTTGACTACAGAGGGAATGCGTATTCTCGAGGAGAATGAGCCGAGCGAGATCCTACCCCGGATTTTCTCAATGGTTTCCGCAGGCGGATCTGAGCAGACTCAGATCCGGGAAATATCCAGGACGGCCGAGATGACTCAGATGAGCGCTCGAAGAAATGATCAGCAGGCTGTCATACTTCTCGCAGGTTACACCCGTCATGGAAAATCGAAGACGGTGAATCGGCTGCTAGGGCGAGAGCTGTTAGTCGTCGGAAGGGATGATTGGGGATCGACCACAAAAGTAGGATGTTTTGCTGGCTAATCGTGGACTTTGGAAGTTGACACATCTTTGCAATAGGATATACGGCGAGTTGAGGTGCGCAGCCATGGAATCTCCCCCCCAATCACCGTGGCCTTTGACGACACTCCTGGGTTTGAATGTACCACACACGAAGAACGGGAACCGCATGCCTCTCTCATGCGCGTATACAAGGACACATATTTCAAGGACATCTATCCAAATGTGATTCTCCTTGTCGTAGAATGGAATTCTATTAATCCGGGAGCGGACTCGGATAAAGAACCTAAAGATTTCACCTCTATCATCGGCAAAACGATCCACAGTCTCTACCTCTCGGACTTGGTGGACGACCAACGCGCCAATGTTGTCGTGGTTGTTACGAAATCGTTATCACACCCCGATCAGTTCGACGACTGGGAGACACCGGAGGAGAAACATGCTCAATGGCGAATCGAGGCGGACAGACGCAGGGAGATTATCATTGGCCTTCAGCGGAAGATATTCGCCAGGTCTCCCCCGTGGGAGATTGTATTCATCGAGAACGGAGGGGGCAAAGACATGAGCGCAAAATTTCCGGTCTTGCCTGATGGCCAGCGGAGCCATCAGAACATATACGACGCAATTCGCAGTATTGTGGAGCGGCACGGACAAGATGGAAGTCGCGATCTGTTGGGAACCCAAGCACTACAAGCATTAACTGGTGCCAAAGGGTCGGGCTCACTTGGAAAGGCACAAGTGTTAGTTGGCAAGGAGCATATTGTTGTGCAGTAAAACTACAAGCTCGTCTTTGATGTTATGTGGCTTGGGGAGGCATTTAGGAAGATCTTTATCTTGGGGAGCACTTCCTCTGGGTCTTGGGCGCAGCATCTGTCGATGTTTTTGGTCCTTCTTAAGTCTTGGAGTATTTCATATTACTGTAGTACAGTGCCCGTCATGACTTCTCTGCACGTGTTTTTCAGGGTCAAATAAATTTTTATCATTTATTTCTGATTTTCTGAGCCACGAAACCGGCCAAAAGAATGTGATTCAGTACAAAAATTCATTTTTTCCCACGGTGTTTCACTTTTTCGGGGTCCAGAAAAAAAAAGTTGCCCCAAATCACCAATATGACACTGGGAAAGCTTTTGGAAGGAGGGAAGGATGCACAGATAATGTTCAGAGCTCTCACAAGTTGTCTAGAAACAGACCACAGAATTCGGACGCGGGCGCACAGACCAAACACGTGACTTTAACCCTACCCAATATGGTAATTTGATGCCATCATTAGGGTTTGTTTCACTTTTTCAGCCAACAAAAAATTAAAATCTTCTTTAATTGACTAGCCAAGCACAAGGGATCTTCTTTATGCCTCCTTTGAGTGTTTCCGGGGTGTTTTAGGTTCACTCATGATGAAGGTGTAATGTAGTTAGAGGTTCGAAGTTTTGACTTGTTTACTGCCAAAAGCGGAACCGTGATGTGATGACGGGCACTGTATTACGACGATCAAGTGTTCACTGACGAAGGTATTCAGTTTCCTTTTGAGAGCAAACTATACCGTCCTAGTGTCACCCCTCGAGGGCAGTAAGCCACCAATTTAACCCGTGTGGAGAAGTGGATGGAAAAAATGCGCTCTCCAAATCCCTACCGCCGCCGCCATCCCAACCTACGCCCTACGCTCTTATTACTCGTCTTTGACATTCAAAATATTTCACTTCACTTTCTACCTACACTACCTACGACGCCTATCTCCCTCCGCGCGTACCCGCTAGTACTGATGCCGCAATAATTGCTGATCGTCGAGTCTCTCTCCGCTGTGTCCTTACTCAGCTCATCGCGTGCACTCTCCCCGCTGCGACATGACTGCTCTCCTCTCCTCGGCTCGGTAACTCACGGCAGTGCGGCGAACCCATCAGCGTTGGCCATCGGCTCTCGCCCTCCTTTGTCGGCGCACATGCGTGTATTTGTCGCGTCTTTGTCGTGCCTTCTGCGGAACGAGAGAGGGCGATGGGGCGCGATTGGTTCGATACGTATCCTGACGTTGCGAAGGTTCGACTTATCGACAATCCTCCACCTCCTCCTTCATTCAGACGAAGTGCCGGGGTACGAAGCGCCCCGGCGCGCTCTTGTATCAATCAGATCGACGCAAAGCAGGGTAGGGCCCTGTAAGTTATTCCCGGGCAATTAAAAACGTGTTTTAAATACCGGTTTGTAAACAGGGTGTTTATAAACCGGTTTATAAACAGAATGTCTAAAATTCGAGTTTATCGGCTAACCCGTCCCAAGCTGTCTTGCCCGCAGTTTTTCCCCTTCTTTCCCTTCTCACTGTCCACTGCAACTCCTGCAGACCATTCTGAAAGGCTCCGGATGGCATCGGCACTGTCAATAAGTTTATCTGCCAATAAATCTCCGAAAAGGTAGTGTGATTTCGACTCCATCACAGCACCGGTCCAGTATCTTGCAGGCAAAGGAGCCGGTGAGACCGCCAGACTCATCTGCATCATCTACATCATTCAGTGCAGCCAGCCCTGCCTCGTATTCGGCCGAAAATTTGCCCTCCTGCAAGCACCCGGGCTTCCCCGAAATAATTATAAACCGGGCATTCTGCCCTGACCATTTAAAAACCGGTTTATAAACACTGGTTTACAAACCGGTTTACAAACACGATTAAATTACAGGGCCCTAACTTAGTAGGGTAACTTTCTCAACCTAGGCTTAAGTAAGGCAAAAAATAATATTGTCACGCTATTGCAGCCAACTCACAGCTAGATGGTAATACATACCTCTAAGGCGCTCATGTGGCCTCCAAATTTTGCATTCCGCGCTTGGCTCCATACCTGAAACGTACATCGATAATGCGAAATTGGATTCATTTTGCTCGAGGTGCATGAAATTTGAATTGTGCTCAGACTAATATACTTGAATTTTCAATCGTACAGAAGGTTCGTATGTGCATGCAAGCCATCTCAACATTTGTAAACTATCGTCCCTGCCACAATCTATAAAGTGCTTGCGTCACGGCGTCCCGTAGGAGCTTGACGGCTTCTACCAGGTTGAACTCGCGTTGGAGTGAGTCATGCCCGGTTCGAGGAACCTTTCGGTCCGAAGGCTTGTCGATCTGAGGCCGTGAAGCGCTGTATGACTGGTATCCATTTTGCAGCCATTTCTTCTGAGCAGGAGTGAGACCTTCAAGCTCGGAGATGAGTGTATATTCGGTGAGTTTATGGTCTGGAAGGAAGACGGGCTCTCTTTCCAGCACCTGGATCCACTTGTCGCGAGTGTCTTTCCACAGGGCGGAAGACACTGAAGGGGGGAAATTCTGTTCCAGATGAACCGTAAGCTGCGCTGCGACCGAAGCTCCGCCGTCGCGAAAAATCATAATGCTTTGTCGCCCGTCATTGGTTGTATCCACGATGGCTCGTAAAGTGCCGCCCAAAACCAGTCGAGTAATGACGTGAGTCCCGTAATTCGTGAAGAACTGCGTGTACTTTGGTTGCGCCTCAGGGGACCAGGGTGGTAAACGTCCAATTAGCTTCTGCATATCTTCCGATAGCTGCTGATGACCAGCTACGACTCTTTCAGTCGTACAGTGCAGGATCCAGCATTGAGAATTTTTGGATACTGCGGCGCGGAAAGCCCAGTCACTGGAGTAATGGCGGCGTTCAAGCGTGAATAGGTGGGCCATCTGCCTAAAGTCTTCAAGTTCGCGCTCAGGCCGGGCGACAATTTCCTGTTTTTTCAGGACATTGTTGCGGCCAAAAGTTCCCAAGGCGTCGTTGTACGTCACCCCGAAATAAGTACTCGCGAGATTGTGAATTACCTCGCGAGGAGACTGAGGAAGGGCATTCGCTGCGATTTCTTCATCTTCAAGTTTCTGAAGGGTTCGAAATTAATACCGCTACGGACATTGATCACATCAACTTACGATTATCTCTTGCTTCGATGCGTCAACCAAAACCTCTGCTTGTGCCCCAGCCGATGAGCCTAACGGCTCACCGCCGATAAGTACTTGAAGTGCTTGGATCCCCACCAAATCAAGACTTCCATCTGAACTGGGGCGTTTGATGATGCTGTGAATTGCATCGTATAGATTCTGATGGCTCAGCTGGCCATCAGGCAAGACCGGAAATTTTGCGCTCATGTCTTTGCCCCCGCTATTCTCGATAAAGACGATTTCCCAGGGCGAGGATCTGGGGAACATTTTCCGTTGAAGGTCGGTGATAATCCCCCTGCGTCTGCCATCCTCGATTCGCCATTGCGCATTTTTCTCCTTCTTGGTCTTGTAATCGTCGAACTGGTGGAAAGAAGACATAGATTTCGTGACAACGACGACAATATTGGCGCGTTGATTATCCACCAAATTCGAACGATATAGAGCATATATTGTTTTGCCGAGAGCGGACTCAAAATGAGCAGGTTCCCTGTGCGCATCCGGTTTAATGGATTCCCAGGCTGCAACGAGAAGGATGACATTGGGATAGATGTCCTTGAAATGCTTGAGTTTATATGTGCGGAGAAGAGAGGCATTCAACTCTCGATCCTCGGATGTATTATCGTCAAGGCTAGGAGTGTCGTCAAAGGCGACAGTGATCTCGGAGGATAGTTCCGTCCCTGTGACTTGGACTCGTTGAATAACCTATTGAATCAGGTGTTATCTTTGATCACACAGCTAATGAAAAGGCACACCTTCGTGGTCGATCCCAATGTTCCCCTCCCGACACTCAGAAGCTCTCGTCCTATAAGTCGATTTATTGTCTTCGACTTCCCGTGCCCGCTGGCACCGGCGAGGAGAATCACGGCTTGCTGACTATTTCTTCTAACGCTCTTCGCTGCTGTGCTGTAAATGTCCCGGATCTGATTCCGTCGTGCGTCTTCGCCTTTGGCAACCCAGGAAAGAACCTGGGGAAGAACTACGCTCGGATCCCTGACGTCGAGAATACGCATTCCTCTCTGGCAAAGATCGTTCAAACCCGCCATTGCTCCGTGGTTATGTATCAAAGGAACGACCGTCAGTTTCTCGAACAAGCTTTCCCCCGACAAGTCGAGAAACCTGGTACCCTCCTGGAAGGGAAAGGCTTTATCGTCGAGATATTTCTCATTGCACATGAAAACGATTCCCCCGACATTTTCTTTAAGTGCACCACTATATTTTTTAGTCAGAAGGCAGGGAAAAGTGTTGATAGAACTGGAGTTACAGGCTGTGTATATCTTCTGTGACCTTCTGCTCGACTTCGTCGAGTTTTGTGTCTGTTTCGAATGCATGAAGAAGGAAGCGACGTTTCGACGAGTAGCCAGACACAAGTTGCACGTTTCCTTGGGCCGGACGTCCTCCCAGAACCAGGGACCCAGTCTCCGTGGACTCCACAGCAGACTTATGGGATGCTAAAAGCTTTGGACGGACGGTTCAATGGTGTGTAGGAAACAAGGCACAATAGTTCTCTTACCCGCTCGCCCGCCCTCCGCGACCCAAGTACACTGAATCAGAAAAGTCAAGCTTCGATACGCAGCGAAGGTCATGGAACATACACGATGATCGTAGTATTCGCGGCCATGCCTATGGATAAAATTCCTTGTACGGCGCTAACAAAAAGAAACTTGACCGGTTTCCACCGCGAAGGCCTTTTAAGCTCTAGGAGCCGGCGTCGCGCGTAACGGGATTAATCCATTTGCTCGGGCCGGCGAAGGCACACCCAGAGGACGCCTGGCGGCAGGTCTTCGCATGTTGGCTATCATTGCTGAAAATCTAGCGATCTGACTTAACGAATTCAAAGTGAACGTGTTGCCATCTCACGGCATGCCAACTGTGGATCTTCCACGCAGAGCCATGTCAAAATCCACAAGCCCTCCTATCGTCTCCGTACCGAAATAGAGAGCTTGCTTGGCTATTATTGCTGAGCTGCGATCTGACTTGTGGAATTCAAAGTGAACGTGTTGTCCTCACCACTACGGCATGCCGAGCGCGTGTATCTTCCATCCAAATGCGTTCGAAAGCCACATACTCCTATCGTCTCCACACGGAAGATATGAGAGAGCTTGCTTGGCTATTATCGCTGAACATCTGGTGGTACTTAAGAGGAAGAGATGGTGGCATTTGATTTGAGCGGCGCATCAGATCAGGTCATATGATGTGACACGTCACAAACGGGGCGACGGCGGCAAGGTGTGCAGCTGTGCTTCCACTTCCACTGCCACTACTTTGGTATATACTCAGCTCGTATAGCACCCATAAAATCGGCATTGCGTAGTGGTGACCAGCACGTTCACTTTGAATTTGACACGTCAGATGTTCAGCAATAATAGCCAAGCAAAAGCTCTCTCGTATTTTCCGTGCGGAGACGGTAGGAAGGCATGTGTCTTTCAGTGTCTTTCGCCATGCGTCTACGTGGGAAATGCACCCGGTATGCCGCAGAGGCGAGACCAACACGTTCACTTTGAATGACAAGTCAGATCGGTAGATGTTCAGCAATAATAGCCAACATGCGAAGACCTGCTGCCTGGCGTCTTCTGGGTGTGCCTTCGCCGGCCCGAGCAAGGGGATGCATCCCTCCCGTTACCGTCTCCTAGAGCTTAAAAGACCTTCGCGGTGGAATCCGGTCAAATTTCTTTTTGTTACCGTCGTGCAAGAATTTTTATCGATCAACATGGCCACGAATACTACGATCATCGTGTATGTTCCCTGACATTCGCTGCGTATCAAAGGCTAACCTTTCGAATCCAGTGTACTTGGGTCGCGGAAGGCGGGCGAGCGGGTAAGAGAATTATCCTGTCTTGTGTCCTACATACCATTGATTTCACCGTCCAAAGCTTGCAGCATCCCATAAGTCTGCTGAGAATTCGACGGAGATTGGGTCCCTTTTTCAGGGAGGACGTCCGGCCCAAGGAAACGTGCAACTCGTGTCTGGCTACTCGCCGAAACGTAACTTCTTTCAAGTTCTCCATACATTCGAAACAGACACAAAACTCGACGAAATCGAGCAGAAGGTCGCAGAAGATATACAAAGCCTGTAACTCCAGTTCTTTCGACACTTTCCCCTGCCTTCTGACTGAAAAAACAGTGGTGCACTCAAAGCAAATGTCGGGGGAATCGTTTTCATGTGCACTGAGAAATATCTCGATGATAAAGCCTTTCCCTTCCAGGAGGGTACCAGGTTTCTCGACTTCTCGGGGGAAAGCTTGTTTGAGAAACTTACGGTCGTTCCTTTAATACATAACCACGGAGCAATGGCGGGTTTGAACGATCTTTGCCAGAGAGGAATGCGTATTCTCGACGTCAGGGATCCGAGCGTAGTTCTGCCCAATGTTCTGTCCTGGGTTGCCAAAGGCGAAGACGTACGACGGAATCAGATCCGGGACATTTACAGCACAGCAGCGAAGAGCGTTAGAAGAAATAGTCAGCAAGCCGTGATTCTCCTCGCCGGTCACAGCGGGCACGGGAAATCGAAGACAATAAATCGACTTATAGGACGAGAGCTTCTGAGTGTCGGGAGGGGAACATTGGGATCGACCACGAAGGTGTGCCTTTCATTAGCTGTGTGACCGATGATAACAGTTACTTCAATAGGTTATTCAGCGAGTCGAAGTACACAGTAAAAGCAAGGAACTATCCTCCGAGATCACTGTCGCCTTTGACGACACTCCTGGGCTTGAAGATACAACATTCGAGGATCGAGAGTTGAATGCTTCTCTCCTCCACACATATAAATTCAAACATTTCAAGGACATCTATCCCAATGTCATCCTTCTCGTTGCAGCCTGGGAATCCATTACGCCGGATGCGCACAATGAACCTGCTCATTTTACGTCCGCTATCGGCAAAACAATATACACTCTATATCGTTCGAATTTGGTGGATGACCAACGCGCCAACATCGTTGTCGTTGTCACGAGATCCATGTCTTCCTTCCACCAGTTCGACGATTACAAGACCGAGAAGGAGAAACATGCGCAATGGCGAATCGAGGAGGGCAGACGTAGGGGGATTATCACCGACCTTCAACGGAAAATGTTTGCCAGATCGTCGCCTTGGGAAATCGTGTTCACCGAGAATGGTGGGGGCAAAGACATGAGCGCAAAATTCCCGGTCTTGCCTGATGGCCAGCTGAGCCATCAGAATCTATACGACGCGATTCACAGTGTTATCAAACGCCCCAGTTCAGATGGAAGTCTCGATTTGGTGGGGATCCAAGCACTTCAAGTGCTTACGGGCGCTGAGCCGTTAGGTTCATCGGCTGGGGCCCAGGCAGAAGTTTTGGTTGACGCATCGAAGGGAGGAATGGTCGTAAGTTGATATGATCATTGTCCGTAGCGGCATTAATGTCGGGCCCACAGAAACCTGAGAAAATCACAGCGAAGTCCCTTCCTCAATCGCCTCGCGACGTAATTCAAAATCTCGCGAGTACTTATTTCGGGGTGACGTACAACGACGCCTTGGGAACTTTTGGCCGCACCAATGTCCTGGAAAACCAGAAATTTGTCCCCCGGCCTGCGCTCGAACTTGAAGAATTTAGGCAGATGGCCCACCTATTCACGCTTAAACGCCGCCATTACTCCAGTGACTGGGCTTTCCGCGCTGCAGTATCCAAACATTCTCAATGCTGGATCCTGCACTGTCAGACTCAAATAGTCGTGGCTGGTCATCAGCAGCTATCGGAAGATATGCAGAGTCTAATTGGGCGTTTACCACCCTGGTCTCCTGAGGAGCAACCCAAGTACACGCAGTTCTTCACGAATTACGGGACTCACGTCATTACTCAACTGGTTTTGGGAGGCACTTTACGAGCCATCGTAGATACAACGAATGATGGGCGACAAAGCGTTATGATTTTCCGCGACGGCGGAGCTTCAGTGGCAGCGCAACTTACGGTCCACCTGGAACAGAATTTCCCCCCTTCAGCGCCTTCCTCCGCGTGGAAAGACACTCGTGACAAGTGGATCCAGGCGCTGGAAAAAGAACCCGTTTTCTGTCCCGACCATACACTCACCAAATATACACTCATGTCCGAGATTTCTGGTGTCACTTCTGTTCAGAAGAGATGGCTGGAAAGTGGATACCACTCATACATCGCTTCACGGCCTCAGAACGACAAAACTTCAGACCGAAAGGCTCCTCGAACCGGGCATGACTCGCTCCAACGTGCGTCCAACCTGGCAGAAGCCGTCAAGCTCCTACGGGACGCCGTGACGCAAGCACTTTATCGATTGTGGCAGGGACGATAGTTTACAAGTGTTCAGACTGCCTGCATGCACCTAAGAACCTTCTGTACGTTTGAACATTCAAATATATTTGTCTGAGCAGAAATCATATTCATGCACCTTGAGACTGTGAATGAAATCCTTTTCAAATTATCGATGTAAGTTTCCGGCATGGAGCCGTGCGCGGAATGCAAAATTTGGAGGCCGCGCGAGCATAATAGAGGTAAATTTTATCATCTAGCTGTGAGATTGTCCGAGATTGTATTATCGTATCATCGGAGGGAGGGGGAAGAGAGAAGAATGATTGATTACCTAAGAGTTGCCAACTTAACCCCATCTCTTCAGCTCTCTCTTCCTTCCACATTCACATCGAGTCTCGACGACTGGCCTCTGTTCACGCTTCAGCAGAGTTTCTTACAGCCTTCTTTCTCCAGGATCACAAGGCGTGCAATACCAGCTTCAATTGAGATCAGAGCCTGGGACGCGTCTTTTTCGCGTGATCGTATTTCTGGAGCCTTCTAGGACCTTTTCGGTTCCATTCCCGCCCCATTTCCCCCTTCCATTGGCATTTGTTGCACACCTGCATACCCTCTCGAGTCTCCAGGATCCCAAAGCACCCGAATACTGACAGCTACTTGACAGCTCCAAAGTTCGCTAGCTAGCACCCCGGACGCGCGTTTTTCGCCACCAGTGTTTCTAGAGTGTTCAGGCAGAATCCCGAGTTATTTTCGCTGGTGGACAAGCCAAGCGACAAGCCCAGGATTGGATCAGTCGATTCAACTTGGTTGCAAATTGTGACGGAGGTAAATCAATGTCGCCGTCGTGCGTCGCGAATCTGAATATTGGAAATTGAGCGGTTATAACAGATTTGAGTCTCAAGAAGGACCCTCTCCCCATCGTCCTTAGGCCTCCGAGAGCGAATATTCGAATAATCCCTGTAAGTCGCTTTGACCTTCGGAGAATGCCGTGGGGGAAGTCCATTTGGACCTGCAGCACGTGCCTCGCCTGCGCCTCAATGACGGTTCTCATTACTCTGTTACTGATACCGCTTGCATGCGTCTATAGGATCCTCGCCCTCCTCGAATACGTCTTTCCCTACTCCAGGGCCCTACTCACCGACGACGAAGCAGAAGGGATGGAGAGCAAACCGTTGCCGGAAATCCCAAATTTACCCCTTACGACGACGACCGCGACGAATAATAATAATGCGGCGCCGAATTTAACGAAACTCTCGACGGACGCTCGGAGGCACCGCGCCGCGGTGCTGCGGTACCTACTCGCGGAGACGGCGCTAAATCTTAATGAGGACGAGAGAGTAGATTGGGCAGGCGCGCTAGAGGAGGCCCTCGACGCACTGGGCGAAGCCGTGGGCCGCGGGAAGTGGCTCGCAGGCGTCAAGCGGGGTCGACAGCGGGAAATCTCGCCGAGGGGCACGATATTGCAGACGGACACAGCATCCTCGCAGAGCAGTAACGCCGAGTGCGCCACCGCCGATACCGCCGAACAGAAGAATGCTACAGAGACAACAGAGCGAGACCGTCTCGCGGCGCTCCGCCTGCTCGCAGCCCAGCCGACGCTTCCCAATCCCCGTCCTGGACCGAAACACCTGCTGCTGTGTGTGGCACCGCTTGGGAGCCGCCTGGCGGTCCCATTGCCGAAGGAAGACAGCGGATTCGCGCTCGTGCCATCCCGGGTAGGGTGTGTCTTTACGCCGGGGAGCTTCACTTTACCCGAGGACGACGATGCTGCCACCTCGGTCCTGTACGGCCTCGCGGAATGGGACGGTGCGCATTCGTCTTGCTTTCTATCCCTTTCTTCTTACTTGAATCGTATCCAGCGACGTCCCCCGCTCCGCCCGAAGTGCGCCTCGTGGGTGGGAGCTTTGCGCTGGTCGGCGCCACGTCCACGACGCAACACGCCGCACTGCGCACGGCTTTACGCGTAGGCGTGTATGTGCACCTTGCGCTCCTCCTCGAGCAACACTTCCTCGCGGACTCGGGCGTCCGGCTCACCTTCCCCCCGCCGCGCCCCCTCCTCCGCAGCTCCCATGCACTGACCTCACCGGTTCGCGGGCAGGAGGGCAAAGCGGAGCCGCTGTCGCCGACGCCGCAACCCGACGCGGGGAGCAACTCCAAGGCGCGCGGGAAGACGTTCCTCCCCGGCATCCTCTCCTTCTTCGGGAAAAAACACGGTAACCCCTCGCTGTTCTCCCACCACCGCAACTCGAACTCGCTCTCAAACAACAGCTTCTTGTCCGCTGCGTCTAGCGCGTCGTCCTCCACGGCCAGCTCCGGTTCGAGCTCTGCAACGGTCACCGAACGCGGCGGCGGTTCGTTGGACCTCACGCGCGTCGGCTCACGGTTATCGGCGGACGGAAGTGGGCGTCGCTTCTCCTTCATCGGCGCCTCGCCGCTCTCCCTCACGTCGGCCTTCTCCACGCAATCGTCCGCCTCCTCCCTGGGCCCCGACTCCAAGGACACGGAGGAGGACACCTTCGTCGCGCTGCATGCACGTCTGGTGCGCACCGCGCCCCTCCTCTCCGCGTCCCCGAACCTGCGCGTCGGCGCGCCCGTGCTGATAGGGGAGCTGGCGGCGCGGGAGCGCGGGATTGTGGGTCTTGCGCCTCCGCCTTCCCTCGCCGAAAAAGAGAAGGCGCGCAGTGGGCCCGGCACGGGAATGGTGCTCCGCGGGGACGAACGCGTGGGGCTCACGAGTATCCTCGGGTGGGATCCGCACGCACGGGACAAGGGGCAGACGCGCGGGCATGCGATGGGCGGCGCACCGGGGTTCGTGCGGATGCAGGGGATCAGCGTATTGGTGTCGCGCCATATACCACTCGGGGACGCGTGCACGTCTGCGTCGCTCGGCTCGGCGTCGGGGCGCAACTCCGCGGCGTCGAGCATCGAGCTGGAGCGCCCGGGGGTTGAACAGCAACTGCAGGTGGGGTGTGGACGGCCGGAGTGGACGACGTGGCGGTTTTATGCGCGCAATGAGGCTGGGGCTGGCGCGGATCAGACGCTGGGCGAGGCGGTACAGGCGCTCGCGGCTAGCGCGATGGAGCCGTGCCCACGAACGGGGTGCACGTTCACGAAGGGGCGGCATGTGCAAAGGATCGTACATGGGGCGGTGAGGATTGCAGTTAGCGTTGAGGAGTTGGCAGAGCCGGAAGATGTGGACGGGGAGGGGGAGGTTACGCCAGGGCTGCGCGAGAAGGTCGGGAGTGCGGCGATGCAGGAGGAGAAGGAGCAGCGCGGCGGGGAGGGGGCGGAGGCGGAGGAGAAGGGCACCAGTGGCACGAATGCGAAGACGAAGGAAGCTAGCACGAGCTCGACGTCCACGGCCTCAACATCGACCTCGGCTGCGAACGAGGATGATGGGACCCATATTGATATGTGGCTGAGCTGCGGTGTGTGCGGCGCGCGGGCAGCAAGGCGGGCGATGAGCGAAGGGACGTTGTACGTGTTCTTGCCTTTTCTCCCCCTTTCCTCGTGCAACTCGCCTGTTCTCCCAAACTTCTTCTTCCTCCTCTCCTGCTTCTTTTCCATTGCTTCCATTCCCCCGTTCTCTATCCTCTCCTCTCCCTTTTTTCTCTTGTCTCTTTTTCCCTCTCAAACCATTCACGTCTTCTTCCCAGTCTCTTCTCCTGGGCCAAGTTTCTCGAGCTGCTGGTCTACTCGCCCGCGGTCGCTGCGCTTGCGGCGCCCCTCTGTGCTCACACGGACCTTTCGACGTCAACATTTTCTTCCACATCCACCGACTCGTCAATGACGCCTACCCCCTCCACGGCAAGAACCTCCGTGTCGACGGCCTCAGCGACGTCCACACCTACGCGTCCGCAACCGCCCCCTCCGACATCTGATAAAGACAAGCAGGTCGAGCTTCCCCCTGCGCGTCTCAACCTCGTGCGCCACTTCGCACCCAAGGGCAAAGGGTACGCGGTGCGCATCGCCCTGTCGGCGCTCGACGACGTCTTCGAGCTACGGGTGCCACGGTTGCAGATTGTACGGCGGGGCGGGGTGCCAACGGGCCCCTTGACCGGGAACGCCTCCTCGGCGAAGGGAGAGGTGGCGTCGGCCGCTAGTGCACGGACGTCCGTCGCAAGCAGCGTGTCTACGGCGTCGAGTGCAGGGAGCCAGAAGACTGCGGGGGACAACGGGAGTGGCAAAGGCAGGGAAGGGGATGGGGATGAGAAGCGCACGCTACGGCGCGAGATCAGGGCGTGGTGGGCGGGCGTCGCGGACCACATGGACGCGGTCGAGACCACACTTGTTGGGAGCACCCTCGTCGGCTTCCGCAAGGCGCTCCCGCGGCTGCCGACCGTCGACGATGCGTGGGACTCGGCAGACGAGACGTCCACCGATGAGAGCACGCAGACGACACCGACGCGCGAATCCGCGCAGACCGCGCCAATGACGGCGCCGACACGTACGAAGACTCCGCACTGGATCGCGGGGCTGCCGCCGAGCGCCCCGACGACACCGCAGATCGCGAAGAGTGCACAGGAGTTCTTTCCCGCGGCCACCCCGGTGTTGGCGCGTGCGCTGTCGGATCCCTCGTCCTCAACATCGCCCGAGTCCTCAGATTTGACGCCAACCTCGTCGTCGGTTGCAGCGTTGGGATCGGCCACGGCGCCCGCGTCGACGGAGTCGCTCAAGTTGCCAACCGCAGATGACCCGCCGGACTCGCTCGCGCTTCTTTCGCGCATGCGCGAGACGTTCCAGACCACGGAGCAGGCGCTGTACGCACAGCTGCTGTCCACTCCTGTGAGCGCGTTGAACGATGTGCGGCGCGCGTTCCTGCTTGCCGGACGCGCCGCGGAGAAGCGCCTTCGCGCTTGGCAGGCAAAACACCTGCGGGGTATCAGCGGGCGGCGGCGGAAGGGGAAGGCGCCGCCGGGGTTGGAGCTACATGCGCCGGAACCGGAGTGGTGGGGGAAGGGCTGCCACGCGACGCCCGGCGGGAATGTAATCATCCGCGAGGACGACTGGGGAAGCATCATCGCGTTCACAATGAGGTTTGTTGGTCTGCTGGAATTTCGGTCAAAATATGCTAACACCCTTTCCAGCACGACGGACTACTACCGCGAGCTAGCGAGTATGTCACTCGTGCGCGCGTCGCCGTCCACGGCACCTGTGCTCACACCCGCGAATATCACGAACCCGACATCGTCGTTCTTTTCGGCGCCGGCGAACTACAAGCTTTTCACCTCATCGACACAAGCAACACCAGACCCAGACAAGGAGGACGTCGTATGGTACGAGCACGAGGCGTACTCGGCGGTCATCTCTCGCAAGGAGCACCCGCGCGACGCGACATCCCTTCTATCTTTGCGCGAGGTCCTGCGGCAGAAGTCGCCCATCGATTCGATTGGCGGATCCGTGCTGTCGGGCGGGAGTTCGCGCTTTGGGAGCCTGGGGAGCGCGGCGACGAAAGGTTCCACTGGTTCCGGTGCGCCGCCCTCTGCGTGGGCAAAGCCGGATGTCCAGATTAGTAGACACGCAGCGGGCGGGGAGGTCGCCGGCACAGACTCGACGGAGTCGGCGGGGAAGATTTTGCATGAGATCGAGTCGGCGGGCGTACGCGAGGGGGAGACCTCGCGCCCCGGCTCGGCGATGTCTGGAAGCTTCCTCGCGAGTGCGATCTTTGCAGACATGCACATCAAGCGTGGGAAGGCGTCGTCTATCCTATCCGTCGAGAGTGAGGTGACGGTTGGCGGGAAGGATGACGACTCGGCGCACACCACCTCGGATGCGGAAGCGGACAAGGCGGACAAGGCGGAAGCGGATGGAACTGCAAGGCATGGCAAGGAAACAACCACTATAACGGACTCTCCGACGCCGACGCCGTCGTCCTTCAACACGTTGACCAGTGGGCTCTCGAGTGCCATGCGATTCATGCTGAACAACGGCGAGATTCCTCGACCGTCGATGTTCTCCAAGAACCACCATGGCCTGCTTGCGCCGGCAGACGCGTCCGCCATTGACGAGCGCCCGCATATTAAGTACGACTGGACGATCGGCAAGCGGCTCAAGTTCAGCTGTACGGTGTACTATGCGAAGCAGTTTGACCACCTCAGGAAGCGTTGCGGGATCGACGACGTATTCCTGAAGAGCCTGTCGCGGAGCGCGAACTGGGCGGCCGAGGGAGGGAAGAGCAAGTCGAACTTTTGGAAGACGGCAGACGACAGGTTCATCATCAAGACGCTCGTGAATGCGTGGAACGTCGCGGATCTGTAAGCTATTTTCGCTGTCTCCGGCGTGTGCGGAGCTGAACACATTCTCTTCGTGTGCAGACAAGTCCTGATCGAGCTGGCCCCGTCGTACTTCCGGTACATGGACGCGACCGCGAGCAAGGCCACTGTGCTCGCCAAGTTGATCGGGTTCTATACGATCGAGATTCGAAACCTGGAGACGGGGACCGTGCAGTCCAAGGCCGACCTGCTCGTCATGGAAAACCTGTTTTACAATCAGAAGATCGTCAAGACCTTCGACCTCAAGGGAATCCAGGGACGCAAGGTCAAGTCAAGCGCGTCTGGCTCGGGCGCCGGGACGCTATTTGACGGCGAGTGGATTGAGGGTGCGTAATCGGACGCCATGCTTAGCGGGTTTAAGCTCATCGTTGCTTTGAAGGGCAACAACGGACGCTTACGCTCGTGCGCCCGCACTCCAAGGTCGTACTGCGGGAGGCGATCAAGAGCGACGCGGAGTTCCTCGCGAAGAGCAACATCATGGATTACTCGTGTGTCTTTGTCTGTCATCATTGAGCACCAAAAGCTGATTGTGAGTAGCCTTCTCCTTGGTGTTGACCAGGAGCAGAAACAGATCGCCTGTGGGCTGGTCGACACTATTGGTTTGTGAATCCACGAGAGATACCCCCAGTGGAGCTCATTGTGTTGGCAGGGAGCTACACATTCGCGAAGACCCTCGAATACAAGGCAAAGCAGGGCCTCAACTCTGGAAAGGAGGTCACCGTCATCCCGCCCGCCGAATACCAGGAGCGCTTTGTCAGCGCCCTCGACGGGTACTTCCTCGCCTGTCCTGGTGCGCGCTCCGTCCTCCTCGCTTATATTTCGGCCGCTGATTCCACCCAAAAGATAAATGGTCCCGACCGATGGATGACAGCAAGCCCGTCGACGACCCAGGGCTACTCCCTAGTGTACTGTAAAAACTACTATGGCAAGATACCAGCGACGGACGGACGCTCTAATCTTTTTCTCTACGAGTAATGATCTAATGCCTAGACGAACACGCAGTGTAACTTAATTACTCACATAACGATTTGTACAAAGCAGAATAAATGTATTTTTCCGGTGTGCGCACCACCCGGTGTCCACCAAGCTACATCTCCCCACATTCTAGACAGAAATTTCAATCACCTTTGCATCAACATACAGAAGCAGGACACACCGGTGATCTTGACGACGAGCTTGGGGCGATTGTTCGGGCCTGTCTGTACGTTCTCGATCTTGCGCAGCGTGAGCATCCCGTCGATGACCTTGCCGAACACGACGTGCTTCCCATCGAGAAACTCGCATTTTGCGGTTGTGATGAAAAACTATGAGCGCGTTAGGATTGATGGTCTAGTGTATTATTAAGATGTACCTGGCAGCCATTAGTATTGGGGCCCGAGTTTGCCTCGGGGAAAGTCAGATTCTGCATCGGTTTTGATGAGGGAGAAGGCTACCATGGATAGTAGCCCGGGGCCGAGGTGCTTTTCTTGAAAGTTCTCGTCCTGCGTTGATGTCCCGTTAGCCGCTGTAATGGGAACGGACGTCGATACACGCACTGGAAACTTGTCGCCGTATATCGAAAAGCTCCCTGTGCCGTCGCCTTTCAAGAAATCACCGCCTACAGCGCAAATATATTAGCGATCGTGTTTGTCCATTCACTTTGCGATAGACACACCTTGACACATGAAATTCGGGACTCTGGGCGCTCGTTAGGTGGCAGTCGTCGCAGAGTGAGAGAATATATTCGGGTACTGACACTCTGGATCAGACCTCAGTAGCCACTTGCACCGCGCAAGACGCCGCGTACCTGTGGAACGTCGCGTTCTTGTAGCCTTGCGGTCGTGAATTGACCCTATTCACGACTATACCATGAGATAAATGAGATTTTCAAGGTCTATTCCGTCCCACCTGTATTCCCCAGTGCATAACTGACGGAAATTCTCTGCTGTTCTGAGAAACGAATGAATGAAGCAACATCGACGAAAATCATTGCTCACTTTGGCACGATATCACTAAAAAGCTCCATCTTGAGACGTCCGGCTGGCGTCTCACCGATGTTGATGTCCATGAAGACGATCGGTCGGGTGGAGGTCATCGTGGTGGATGGTAGTCTTGTTGTTTGTCCTTGTATCTTCCGGATCCGGCCGCGGCCCGGTGATCCTTGAACTTACCTTGGCTGTCTTAAATCTATGCGTTTCGAGAAACCAGTCGTCGGGCTCATTTGCGCTGGATGGAGAATTCAATAGTGCTACACACCTTCCGATGTGAACCCCAACCTCGACGCCATCGATGAAGTTGGCGAAAACCAGAGCCCATGCGTTTCCCCCAAGTTTCGCCGTTACTTTCTTCAAGTTTGAACTTTGGAGCCAGCACCCAAACCCGAGATCTCTCATCACTACGTCTAGCGGGATATCATCAATCTGTCTGGATGTGGAACTACACGAATCGGCGGAAGAGTTGTCTTGGTTCCACGTCCCAATCTCGCCGAGTCCTTGCTTTAACCCCAAGTTCAAGCCTCTTCCTGACCTGTTTCGGAGCATTCAGCCTCGTGGGTGGTGTGGTTCTATTCCGGGCTTCTGAGCTGGACCCAAGCCCCACCCGATGTCGGGGTCGGGTCGGGGTCGGGGTCGGTATTTTGTCAAGCCCGTGACCGTGGCCAGTTGAATATTTGTGCTGCTGAGATTTTTTTCCCTGTGAGTCGATCGGACATCAGTGTTGTTCACCCAAGCTAGAATGTGTTTACCATTTGAGCAATGATTTTTAAGGCAGCATATTTAAGGTTGAAAGTCGCTGGTGGGTTGAAAAGTCTCCGAAAACTGCTGTGATGTATTGAAGTCACAGGTAAAACAGCCTCAGTTCGTGCCCGAGACCAAGCCCGGCCGATATCACCCGATCAGACGCTGCTCGATGTGGATAGGGATAGCCGAATCATATATCAGCTGATGAAAAGTGCGTAGTTCAGTCCCTTCACCCACTCTATCTACCGAAAAACCAAAGTCATGTCGTCTCTGTTCGATTTTCCGCAGAGTTCTTATATAGTGTGAGTCATTTCGTTATTGCTAGACAACTTAGGGGCTGACGCTGGTTGACCCATTTTCAGATTCCCCTTAGTAACCTTCGGCTCCTATCTCTCACCAATACCTATCCTGTCCTTCCTGTCAGCACCATCCGGCTTGGGCGCCCGACTTTTTACTCCGCTGCTTTCGAATGCGCTCCTCAAAGTAACTGATGGCACGGCGACGGTTCAAAACAATCCGCAAAAGGCAATCGCTCTGCTCACTGCATTCTACCTGGCGTCGGTTTACATCGGGAGTGCGACCATGTCGGTGACTGGCCAGCTTCTCGGTAACAAGACTGGATACAGGAACAGAGGTTGGTTGCCCTCATTTCATTTTTCTCTCAAATTTCTCACCGGGACTGCTCGATCCAGAACCGCGCCTCAACAAGCGAAACCTTCCCACTGGGCTTCCGCATCGCATGGTCGCGACGCATGAGGCGCTCTACGACCTTTTCCCTGGTAAGCCGATTTTATGAAATGAGCAGTGACCTTGACCCTGGACTATTGTTTTAAAGCGTACGCCGTGACTGCGGCGCTCGTAGCTGCCTCGATAACAGTAAAATCTCCCTCCATTCCGATCAACGCACTGGTGCTGCACGTCTTTTTCAAACTTGCGGTTTTCTCGCCCGCGTACCTGGCCGGCATCGACGTCGTCCGGAGCTACAGCCACATGTGCTCAATCTCTGCGTTGCTTGTGGCCTTGTGGGCCATCGTCAGAGAATAGGGTGGAAAGCTTGCAAATTATGTCTCCTTGCTGTGTACCTACATGTTGCATAACCGAAAGGCATCGACGACCGGCAGCAAAAAACATTCAACCTATTTTTCTTCTTTTCGACTGACATGGACGCGGTAAAACATAACCATCAGCCCCGATTGCAACATTCAACACCTCTTCAACCTCAAATCTAGCGTTTAAGGCGCGCTTGAAAACAGGGAAGAGCTTTTTAGAAGCCTCTTTAGCCTGGCTACATACTATGCGCCCTGCAATATAGGATAACCGGGTTTCGGACCCGAACAAAGTGAGTCTGTTGAAAAAATCCTACATCGACTCCCGTGGCTCTGGCGATCAAATTTCCCGATCTCCTAGGGCTTTAAGTTATGGGCAATATAGGGCAAGTACCACCGGCTTGTAACGAACTGTTACGAAGCATGGGCGGATGTGATCCGCTACGATGCACTGAGATTTTTCCGACAATGTAGTCCACGACTTGGCTTTGCTCGTGCATATCGGCGCGCTGCTCTGCGTTTTGGGCTTTTTCTACGCGGGCTCATTCGTCACCCTCCGACCCGGTCTTCCCCTAGTCTAGAGTTAAGCGGTGCCAGAATAAACTTGTGCCAGATGTATGGAGGTCGACTGTATGACGTAAAGTGCGGAGTTTGAATTCTCTTTCAATGCTAATTGCTCTTCGAACAACCCAGGAATACAGATCTTGGAAGCCAAATGTACTATACTCTCACTGTATACAACTCTGTCTCTTTGGAATTCTGTTTCCGCCCAAGCTTGACACGAAATGAAACGGCGGTTTTTGTAAGCAGCCAGGCCATCAAAATTCGGCCTCGCCTTCGTAGAGGCGAAATTAATTGAGAGAGTTGATTGACAATTAAGGCCCTCCGGGCATGTCCTGGTACCTCCTGCCAGACCGCGTCGCTTAAAGAGCCAAACAAGGAAAAGGCGATAAATGTGTGTGCAGCTGTGTTTAGGGCTGCGCGCCGTGCCCGTCGTGCCGGTTCTACGGGTTCCGTGCGACGGGTAGCCGACCCGTTCCGTCAGGCTCTTCGACTACATTTTTGACGGCCGTGCCCGCCGAAAACGGCCGTCAACGGGTCGACGGGTCCAGAAAACACGCCATGCACGGTCATATGCGATGTACGAGCCTTTCGCATGCCGTGTTTCATGCACAGGTAAGCCCAATCCACAGTTTAGGCCACAACTTATGAACTTACTCAGTAGTTTTAATTGTTGAAATGACGGCCGTCGCGTGACGGACCGTTCCCGTCCAGGTCCCGTCGTTTCGACGGCCGTGCCCGTCGGCGGAACGGCGCGCAGCCCTAGCTGTGTTGCAGCAAAGTCAGTAAGTCAGGTTTCTGGTTTGCAACGTTCAAGCCGTGCCAGGATGCCAAAGTGCTTAATTGTGTTACATTGAAGTAGTTGAACAGGCTCAGAAGGCACCAGATTTCCGAGGTGAATGCAGTGTGACTGAGAGATCGGACACATATTATAGCTTGTTTGAATTTTACTCCCCGTATGTTCCTCAATGGGACCACCGTGGTATAAATCCTCCTCCTCCTCCTCCCTGATCTCTCCCTAGTGGAATTCATACTCTCAATTTAATAAATATGTGCGCGACAAATGACTGTCCCAGGATCTACACAAATTTCATTGGTCATCTGGTTAAACTTAACGGCGGATCGGTCGACTATTACCAAGTGGGCACCTTCATGGACACCACCGGGGACCCACCGTATATAGGCTCGGACGCTTGGGAAGAAGCTACGGCGAACTCGATATATCTGAATGACTGTTTTCAAGATGACCGCGACGGCTTGGCTTGGGGCGGGGACGATTTCACGGAGAACCACAACGGACAAACACTCGCCTCGTCAGCAATAACAGATATATCTGTGGTTGTTGAAAAAAAGAGGACAAGAGACTGGAACAAAAAAGCAGACCACCAGGCATGGTAGAAGAGTAAGATACAGGCATGAAGATATACATAGGAGGAATGGATCGCTGAATGATGAATCAAAAGAGTTAGCAGGAAGGCCGACCGAGGCCTAGAACCGGGAGTTACCGCTGCGATCGAGGTTGGAATTTTCGGGTTCTTGAGGGCCCATCAAAGGCCTGGACCCGGAAGTTACCGCTACGATCGGGGTTTGCAATTGTGATACGTAGACCTGGTACCTAAGTCGGTACCAGGAATACTCCAAGATGAAATGTTGATAGGACCACCACACCCTTTGGTTCTGCGTCCGAGAAAAAAAATGATTACCTATCAAGGTCGACCAGGGTCGACCTCCGATCAATGGTATTGGGCCTCGGCCAATCGACAGACTACAATATGCGAGGTACGAGTAGTTCAACTGTTGTAGTGTCTGTTTATAAGAGAGTATGGAAAGCAGGCACGCTTTGAAACATTTGATGGTATCAAATGATAGATGACGGCTTTCATCGTGCCGTGAGCGCCTTCAACTGAAGGATAAATACTCTCGAGCACATGTGCGTCTTTTCTCGCTTTCCGAGCTCGAGAACATCCCACATGCCCCACAATACAAGTTGACCCTAATGTTATGATGTACATGTGTTCATGGAACACTCACACGGCATTGGCGGTTTTCCAACGGGCATCAATCGAGACCTTTTAAGTTTTTTGAGGCCAAAATATGTTCAGAGAGAATCAAACCTGCTATTTGTCGATATTCATTCGAAAAAATTACTCCCACAGTTGTCTCCCATGCGAAGCCCGGGCTACTTCGAAGAGTCGTGTGAGGCTCTGTTGATGTTGAGTTATCTGACCCTTCGTTTAACAGTTTGTGGGTGTATAAAGGGCCTGGACAATCACAAAAGTCGTTTCAACCCTCACCGACACTTTTAGTATGAGTCCGACTCGTAAGATCTGGATATTCTCGTCTACAGTCTACATATGTTTGCCCCTTCGCAGCTGTGGAAGGTTAAGTTTCAGATATAATCGGATAGAGGCGGCTCGACCGAGCTATACAAAATTCTTAACCAATAAAAACACATTCTAGGTGGTTTGGTGACGCTTACTAATTATTTGCATGGCCTCAAGTCTCTCGGGCATCTCGGGCATGCCAGAGATGTGAAATCAAATGCTCCCCCATCCATTTAAACCCCATGCACTCGTTTCACACCTGAGCACGTAGTTCACCGCTCCAAAACCGAATTTATTGTGCTCCAATCCCTGTCCTCCCCCAGTGTTTTTGCTGTGATAGCCGGAAAATCGAGGCTTAGGGGCTCCACCAGGACCGCTTTCACTTCTGAAAAAGCCATAAGCCATCTCTTTAGGCATTATGTTACTATGTTCGCTTTTCACGGGGATAAACACACAGGACGCGCCGTTGAACATACCTTCCATATTAGGAACAAGCCGGCCATCGTTCGGCATGTGATCCAATCAAATGTTTCAAAGCGTGGTGCTCCTGCTTTCCATAAGAGAGTAAATAAGGTCAACCTCCGACCAATGGCATCCTCCAATCCAATCCGTCCTGTCCCATCGCCTCGGCCAATCGACAGACTATAACATGCGAGGTACGATTCGGAGCAATTCAACAGTTGTAGTGTGCCATTTATAAGAGACGTGCTTTCCCCGCTGCGTCGTGAAGTCCCGCAGTGCGCCGGGTCTGATTTAATACTCTACGCCACACCAACCTAAGGTGATGTTCGGGCGCCATTATGTCGTCCTCCCACAGCGTGCAATATAACTTAATGTAACAAAGATGTTCAACCCCATCAGGATCGCCCGCGCGTGCAGCGGATCAACTGATAATTACGACAACTTCGGATTTTAATTAAGGCTACATAATCTGACTTTTGGTCGCTTTTACTCCTAAAGGTAATATACCCTCTTAGTTGATGTCTCTCTTCCGTCGAGCATTTCCGTTGGCTATCAAAGGCTCTGTACCAATTTCTCCAGAGTCAGCGACACGCGAATTGTCGGGGAGCGCAACCTCGCACGGTGCGAGAAATTCGGGTACATGCAGAAAAATGGGAGCGGGTGGATCCCTTAGCGTTGAGAAACCAGCACGAAGTAACTATTTGGTGCCCAATAAATATCCTACCAAGTAGATTTCCCGGCGAGTGCAACATCTGATTTTAAAAAGTATGGTAGGTAGCTATTATATTCCGGCGCGGTCCTGTTAAGAAACAACCAGAACTATCTTCAGACGATCAAATCTCGATTGAATCTCGGCCCACATAGACTAATAGGCCTTCTATGGCCTGCCCCGGGTGTGATTGGCCAGGGCGAGGTCTGTCTAAGATCTGAGACGGTAGCCCTTCCAGCGCGGTCCGCCCGGACTCATGAGTCATGCCAGACTACTTAAGATTCAAACGAATTGCCCAGATGTTCCTAGACCTGGCTGCTCCCTCTCATGACTGACTACTTGACATTGCTCGACGCGTTCCGCACACATATAAACAATCCTCACACCAAAAACCGACCAGCCGTCGAATGTGGGGACGAGCGGTGGACGTACGACGATTTGGACGCTATTTCGACGGGTCTGGCCTTGGAAATTGAGGCACTGCATGGCAGACAACCCACCGTTGCAATTATTGCGGAAAATCTACCTTATACTTTCGCCTTACATCTGGCCATCTGGAAATTAGGAGGAATTCCCGCTCCGATCGACTATCATACGCCTAAGGCGCTCTTGCAGCCCATGCTCCAGAAAATCGCACCGACCTTTGTAGTAATTCCTTCGACGGAGACCGCGACCCAAAAAATTATCTCTGGTTTGTGCAATATTTTCCGATATCTTGACCCTAGTTCTGACTTATTTTAGATTTGGGGCTCTTTGTGGTTAAATTGACGCCTAAAGATACCACCATGACTGCGCTCTGCCAACGCTTTATGGAGGTATCGGACCTTCCTCTTGATCAGTACCCGCCGCCAGAACCCACCAGCATCTCCGTATATCTCTTCACTTCCTCCGCGTCAGACGTAACCAACATCAAATGTGTTCCGCTAACGCACCAAACGGTCGTCGCACAAGCCGGTAGCATGCTTGCGTGGAACAGAAGAACCTTCCCCGATGCGTTGTTCGAACATGTCCGCATCCTGGGCTGGGGTCCGTTCTCTCACATGATAACTTTCGTCGACATCGCGAACAATTTCTATCTCACTGGCGGGTGTTATATCTTTGGACTAATCCCGTCGGGGTACTTCATTCCTGGAGTGAAACACGCGGATGAAACCCGCGACGTGCCGGCTTTGCTCTTGGAGTCGATGGAGATCCATCGCCCGGACGCATTCATGGCGGTGCCTTTGATATTCGAAGGCATGATGAGGACCGTGACTTCGGAGGCCGACCCGGTCCGACGCGAGCGGATGTGCAGCGCTCTCGGGAGTTTCAAGGTGTTCACGTTGGGCGGCGCGCCGATGAGCGAAGGGTGCATTAGATGGGCTCAGGCTCAGCGAATCCCTTTGGTCCTTAGCATCGGGATGACGGAGCTTGGTGGTGAGTTTCATCTTTGCGTGCAGCGTGGCCTCCCCTCACATTCCAACGGTACAAGGTGGCCTGTTTCACCAAATAGCCGACGTAGTAGACAGTGGCTGGCCTATGGAAGAGCTACTCATTCCTGACGCGCAATTGACACTGGTTGATGACGACGGAAACCACGACAGCTCAGGTTGGTTTCCAGAGTTTCACCGCAAAAAAGTCTGATTAGCCTGCAGAGGGCGAGCTTTACATATCGAGTAAACTTATTGCCAGCGGGTATCTCAACCACGATAGCTCGGCGTTCTCAATTGCGCCCGATGGTCTCATCACGTTTAAAACAGGAGACCGATATGCGCTCGCTAATGGCCGGCTCAAATGGCTTGGCCGCAAAGATGATTTCATAATGGTTCGTCTTATTCGCTTTGCTTCCTACTTCAATTTTTACAGGTCCTTTTCAGCTGGTTTCCGGAGAAACGGTGGACCCTCGCATTCTCGAAAAATCCCTGGATGCTTGTCCATCAATATCTAGATCCTGCGTCATCGGCAATAATTTTCTACGCGGTTCTGCACAGTTCATATGCGCCCTGGTTGAGTTGCGGCCCGGCGCGCGTCCGGGAGCTCAGCCGACAAACATGGATATTTCCCGTGCAGTACGTGGCATAAATCGGGAGCTTGCACCGCCTTTGCGAATCAATTGGTCTCGTGTCATCATTTTGGAGGAAGGGCAATTGATTCCGATTAACAGGAAGGGCCAAATTTGGAGAAAGAAGTTAGAAACCCTATTTGGACATCGCGTCCCATCGGCGTCTGATGGGATCACACAGCCACGGACGGTGGCCGCTTCTCCTCCAGAGCCACGTCCATCACTGACGAGCGAACGCGCCACTCGGGACGTTGTGCTCGAGATAGTCGCCAAAGGGTTGTGCCTTTCTTCAGAAATCCTCGAACTCAATGCGCAATCCACTTTTGCCGAGGTAATGAGGATCTTTTCTGACTCTCCGAAAACGTAACTGACGGTTTTGTTCAAGCTTGGAATGGATTCGGCCGCTGCTCTCGTCATCGTGAGGAAGTTGAACGAGCGGCTTAAGCTCAATCTTCCTCGAAACACATGCCACACTCACATTGATCTAAATTCGTTGACCACTGCCATCTTGGAGCTCCTCAGTCAACGCGAAACGACGACATCCCTCCTTCAACCCAGACCCAAGTTCGATGCATCGTCCTCTTCGGACTGTGTGGTAATCGTCGGACAGGCAGTCCGGCTTCCTGGGGATCTCAACACTCCGGAGGCCTTCTGGGAAGCTTTGGTAGACATGCGCGAGGATTTGATGGTTCCGATCCCGACAGATCGCTGGGACCACGCCAGTTTTTACCGGAAACCTGGAGACGCTACCCAGCCGTGTGATATCACTTTCGAAAAAGCGGGATTCGTGGACGTCGCGCACTTCGACAATGCATTTTTCGGGATTTCATCAGCCGAGGCATTGTCCATTTCTCCAGCTATCCGGCTTATCCTCGAAACGACCTTCCAAGCCCTCGAAAGCGCTAATATCCCGAGCTCACGGCTGAGAGGAACCGACACGGGAGTATTCGTCGGCGGCGGCGTGGATTCCGACTATGGCCACCTGATGTTTGCCTCGACGGGATTCGGCTGTATGTTTCCTACGTGTATTTCGGACTCAAAGCCTCACATTATTTCAGCATACACCCGCTTCCACGGCACCGGACTTGCAACCAGCACCGCTTGCGGACGTTTGAGTTAGTAAGCTGCAGCTCTCAATATTCTGCTTTACTATGAATATGAATGCAACTTTCGCAGCCTTCTGGATGTGCACGGGCCATCGGTCTCGATTGACACGGCTTGCAGTGGGGGAATGGTGGCTTTCGATCAGGGTACGTACCTTGCCCTCTAAAACTGCAACTCGAAACGACTTGCCGGTTAGCGGTTAGATACTTGAGATCCGGTCAAGCTGAAACTGCTATCGTCTCCGGAGCGAACACGCGCACATGGTAAGTGATCTTTGTGTGCACAGGATTCTGAGATTTAATCAAGGCTCTGTCAAGGCCCGGGGGGTTCGGGTACGCTTGTTCTTGCCTTTGAAGACCGGACGCGTCGCTCACGTACAATCCTCAGTTTCTTGTCTGCGCAGAAAATGGTTTCGCCCAATTCCCGCTGTGCTACCTTTGCCAGCGATGCTGACGGGTATGTCACGTTCCGGCTCATATAATCCTCACTCAATGGACTACAGCTATGTTCCTTCGGAAGGGGTACGTATGATGCTCTATTACATAATTTATTGCCTGAACAAGGCATCATTTTTCTATCAGGCCGTTTCCCTCATTTTGAAAACGCAGCGCGCGGCTCTGCGTGACGGCGACACAATTTTAGCAGTAATCAAATCCACAGGTACAAAGCACAACGGAAAATCCCAGGGCCTGGTCGCTCCCAGCGCCACGGGACAAGCAGCATTGCAACGAGCCCTCATCACAGCAGCGGCCATGTTCCCCTCCGATATAGAGTAAGTACGCGCACCAGTTTGATCGAGACGTCAGTTAATAATGGGCTAGTTTTGTCGAGACGCATGGCACGGGTACATAGATTCCTGAGTTATCTTTCCTTTTCCAAGGCTCAAAAATCATAGGAACATCTCTTGGTGATCTCATCGAGATCGAAGGGATCAATTCTGTGTTTCAGGCGTCCCACACTCCCGAGCGTCCACTTATCCTCGGGGCTGCCAAGGTCTGCATTGGTCACACTGAAGTGGTAGCCGGCTTGGCCGGGATCGTCAAAGCGATAAAGCAGCTTTCCACAGGCAAAGTGGCTGGTTTGAGCAGTGTAGCCGGTGGGAGGTTGAACCCCGAACTCGACTCTACTCTTGTTCCGATCCAAATTCCGTCGGAATTAACCGAGATTCCGAAGCGCAACGAACCACACGTTCCCTACCGTTCCCTTGTTGTGTCCGTACTTCGCTCCCTCCGTATAATCATCTCTTCTGATTCTGAATAGTGCTTACGGCTTCGCCGGCACACTTGCTGGAACCATTCTCGAGGCTCCGCCGCCCCGGTCACCATGTGTCTTGAACACCGGGAGGGAAGCTCCATGGATGATTTTTACGCTCAGCGCCAAGTCTCGCGATGCACTTCGTCAAAATATCCAGCACTACTTGGAGTTTTGCATGAGTGCTCCTGTGACCGACTTCCAGTCAATTTGTTACACAAGTTGCGTTGGCCGAGAACTGTATCGCCATCGATTCGTCTGCGTTGTAAAGGACCTTGACGGTCTGGTACAGCGCTTGAAGGACTCGCTATCTCGGGTTCACTCCACGACGTCGCATAATTCTACTCCACATAATTCTACTCCACGCACCATTTTCGCATTCCCGGGCCAAGGCTCCCAGTTTTATGGGATGGCGAGCGCGTTGGCCGAGAGATTTGCAGATTTTAGGGAAATAGTTACAGATGCGGCGAACATGGCCACATCACTAACGGATCTCGATATCCTTTCTCTTCTCCTAGGACGAGGCGGATCGGCTGAGGAAATCGATAAAAGTGCGGTCGCGCAAATATGTGTGAGTTTTCTTCAATGACGATGATTTTATTTTTTTTGCTTCTTTCTGAATGTTTATCAGATATTCGTCTATCAATATTCGGTGTACCAATTCTTGCTCAAAATTGGCGTTCGCTCGGATGCAGTTATTGGGAACAGTCTCGGGGAGATTTCTGCTGCCGGTAGGGATCATTCGCTACGATCGATTTTAATCTACTTATTCTTGTCAACGCCTAGTCGAAGCTGGGGCTCTAAGCTATGAACTTGGATTGAGATTCGTCGTCGCTCGAGCCAAGATTTTGTCGGCAGATCCAGATCATCCAGCTGGGATGGCGGCGATCGCTGCGAACGAATCTACCATCTTGCAAAGCATCCATGATCTCGATCTTGCGGACCGTGTCGTCATAGCTGTTTTTAGCAGTAAAGACAGCCATGTTGTTTCCGGGGATTTAGACGCGGTACATATCCTCGTTTCATACGTGAAGAAGGCGGGAACCAGAGCGACACTGTTGCAGGTCGACCAAGGTGAGCCGCTGAGATTGACCAAGGGATTTTCTAAAATCTAGTCAGGGTTCCACAGCCATTGCATCGATAGGCGCATTTCTGAACTGGAGGACTGGATCAATGATCATGCGCAGTATTTCCGGCCCTTGGAGCGACTTATTTTCTCCACCGTGCTTGGAAAGCAAGTGGTGCCGCAACAATTTCTCCATCCACGCCATTGGGTTCGGTTTATTTCGCTCATTGGGTCCCCTGTTTTCTGAACGATATATAGGTTGACCATGCGCGAAAACCGGTTCAGTTACAACAAGCTGCGGCACAGCTAAAGGACGACAAACACTTTAAACACGCGTGCATCTTGGATGTCGGGCCCACACCTACAGCATTGGCAGCTTTACAGTCCAACAATATGTCTGACAACCTCCTCCTCTCCTCTGCTGCGAAGAAAGGAAAAGATCAAGAGTTTGCGTTCCTAACAGCGATCGCGTCTTTGACTGAATACGGCATCAACCCCGACTTTGTTGCATTATTCGGGACAGGGATACCCAAAGTAGATCTTCCGACCTACCCCTTCCAACGTCAACGCCATTACCCTGATTTTGTTCCATCTCGCTCGCTATTTTCATCTTCAAACAACAAATCGGGCATTCCATCACTTGTCGTGGACAATGCGCTCTACGGTGTGCTGGACGATCACCGCATCCAGGGCGAAGTAGTGCTTCCTGGAGCGGCCATGATAGACGCATTCGCAAGAGTTGTACCGAACCACTCACTGGATATTCGCTTTCACCGTCCTTTGGTGTTGCAATCGGCTGGGCGAGTTTGCCGCATGAAACTCGGTTCAGGCGGTGCATTTGCCATGTACGATGGTGACAATGCCGATAAAATCTGCTCGGGACACGCAACTCCGTCGTCGATACGTGGATCCAATTCTACGCTCTCCGCTTCGCCAAGTGGGTCGCCGAATGTCGTGACGGGCGACGCGGTGTACCAGCAGTTTGTCAACATCCAGTTTGGGCCGTTGTTCAGGAACATTGTCTCAATTCACACTTGGGATAATTATGCTGAGGGTCGCATCGTGGTCGCCCCGTCGTCGAATCCTGACCACGATAGAATTCGCGCCCTCGATTCATGTGTACACATGTTCGGGGCACTCGTATTCGAGGAGCCTGAGTCGGTCAAATCCGGCGCCTTCTTACCGATGGCGCTCGAGGGGTATTCCGTGTATTCAGACGTCTTGCCCTCCTCGTTTGTCTGCAGGTACCATCTTCCACTCGTGCTCGAACGCAACAACCACATCGCGTCGACTGCATTCGAGGTCATTTCGCACTCTGGCGAACTCTTGGTGTCCTGCGCGAAGTACTCCGTGGCTTGGGTCGATATGGATGTTCCTCCGAATCCGTTCTCATTCCAGCAGGTGTGGATACCGAAGCAGCTTCCGGTAAAACCTTCTATGTCGTTGACGAATTCCAAAATCGTGATTTTCGGAAGGGGGTTAGATGCCGACTGGGTCAAAATCTTATCCCGGGACTGTGCGACCGAAGCGATTCTCGTCCCTGACCTTGCGGGCTGCGGCTTCCTCAGCACCTCCGGGGACCAGGCTGTGTCGCAGGCCATTGAACTCAATGCCACGATCATACTGGACGCGACTGGGGCGGAAGACTCGCCAGAGGTGGCATCGTTCTCTGCATTTTGGCACAACATTTTGCTGCTCATGAAAGCGCTCGGACGCCATAAAACTGGCACCTTCGCCTTTATCGTTCTTTCCACAACGCCGTGTCCGGGGTCGCAGTCAACTGCCGTGCCGCCTGTTTTTGGCCCCATGGTCCAGGGGATGCTCCGAGTCTTCCGCCGCGAGCTGGGGATCCAGAACGCGTACGGAATAGAACTCCCACAAGATGTGTCTCCTACAATCCTTGCCCGGATACTGGGGGAGGAGCTCGGCGCACCGCGTGGTACTGTCAAGGACAACATGGTATCGTATCGGCGTTCGCCATCGCCAGGTGTCGAATTGATACGTTTTGTTCCTGAACTTCGTCCGTTGGTGCTAGAGAAAGTGACCACTCGTCCGTCCGGCATTGCCGTTATTATCGGTATGGGTAGCATCGGATTTGCGCTGGGCTCCCGGATGATCGCCGCTGGCTTTTCCTCCGTTGTTTTTATTGGAAGGAGGCCAGCGACGGATGAAAAGGTGAGTACTACAATCAGGCGGAAACTCCGATGATTGATAAATGCATCCTGAGGTCGCAAAGCAGCTCTCCGCGCTAGCCGGCATCTCTGGACGGTTTGCGTACCTGCAGGCGGATGCCTCTGATCTACCCGCTTTGCGCCATGCGCTGAAGCACATTACGGACACGTATGGTGTCATCAAGAGCATTATCCACACAGCCGCATCCGTGAGCGATGCGAGGATCGATTCCATCTCTCTTGAGGCCTTTGACCAGGTCCTCCGCCCAAAACTCCATGGCGCGTACAACCTCCACCTGCTCGCCGAGGAGCTCGCTCTGGAACTCGACTCCTTCGTCTTGTTTAGCAGTATCAGGTACGGCCACCCTGATTATCCGTCCCAGTCCCAGCTGACGTCTACATGCCGTAGCGTCCCGCTCGGAAATCCAGGCCAAGTCGCCTACGTCGCCGCCAACGCATTCCTCGACTCCCTGGCGGCTTTCCGGCAAAGCAGAGGACTCCCCGGCGTCTCGCTCCAGCTAGGGCCCTGGGAATCCGAGCTGGTGGACAACCTCCCCGCGCCATCGTCCACACCAAACGGCGAATTGCTGCGCACGATGACCCACAAGGAGGGTCTGCCGCTGATCATCCGCGCGCTCTCGTCGCCCTCGCCCGTCCAAGTCCTTGCGGCACTCGACACGGACGTGCTGTCCCGCATTCCCGCATTCGCAAATGACTCGCTCTTTTCCCCCCTCGTCGCCTGCGCGCGCCCCACAGCCCGGGCGCCCGCACTCAGCAGCGCCGCCGTGGCGCAATCCGTCGTGGCCATCGTGCGCGGCGTGCTGGAACTGGCGGAATCCGAGCCATTAGGTGAATTGCTCCGTAGCTCTCTTTCCACGTCTTGTACTGACTGCAACATCCAGAGCTCAACGAGTCCCTCAGCGCATGCGGGATCGACTCCATCGCGTTTGGGCAGATCCGCGTCGCGGTGCTGAAGCAGCTCGGCGTCGAGGTGCCGTTGGTGTATCTCTCGGACGCCTTCTCCGTGAGCGACATGATCGGGAACGTGCAGGAGAATGTCCTCCAGGCGGCCACACAGTTATAGATAATTGTAGTACAATACACACACAGATATGTTAGTCGTTCCAGTCCAGACTTTAAGTTTCTTGCTTTAAACTTCTTCTGCGCATCACCGACGCCTTTGTTCCCCGCTTAAATGTAGATCGGGAGCGTCGGGTCGAGGCCGTCCCACTCGACGCCCTTGACAAAGTCGGTCTCGTCGATGAGGAAGTCCTGCGCACAAGTGAGTCTTAGCGCAAAAAATCCAAACAAACGACGCACGATAGGGGCTTCGACAAGCGCGCCCTTGACCTCCGCAAGCCGCTTCTTCACGCGGTCGAGCGGCATGTCCGGCACGACGTGCCCCGTCTTCACCTTGGGCACGTAGTTCTACGCCACCTCAGTCAGGATGACGCGAACGAAGGCGAAACGCAACGCACCTCATACGCCTTCCAGTCACGCACGAGGTTGGTCGGCACGGGGCGGAAGATCTCGGTGAAGACCTCGCGGTTCTTGCGCGCGGTGCCGCGCCACAGCTCGAGCGTCGCGTCCGCGAGCGGGTCCTTGACGAGGTCGTCCTCCTCGCAGCCCGTCTCGTCGTCGTTTGGCGTCGGCGCAGGCCGCATGAACGTCGTCGGCACCTCGTTGCGAGTGTCGGGCTGCGGCGGGATGAGGCCGAGGTGCTCTGTGGTGTGTGCGTTGGTAAGTGGGCGGAAGTCGAAGCAGCCGTGGAAGGGGGACGTACCGCGGAAGATCTTGCGGCGGAGCGTCGTCGCGAAGCGGGCGACCTGGTACGGCTCGCCGTTCATGGTCGATTCGAGCATGTCCTCGTCCTCCACGACGAGTGCGATCTCCGAGTCGCCGTCGCCCTTGCATAGAATAGATCAGCCGGGAAAATGCACGCATACGAAACGAAGGCACATACCTTCTGGCTACGGTCATTGAGATTCGCCGAACCCATCTACACCCCTCCGTCAGCCGACGAAATCAAACACCCACCACGGAGCGGACACTCACAATAACGCGCCGATCATCGACGATCATGAGCTTCGTGTGGATATACACCAGCTCCGACACATACGAGTCCAGCTCCTCGCGCTCCGTCCCCAGCCACTTCTCCTCCAGCAAGCTCGTGCGGTCGTGCAACATGTGCTGCACGACATTGTCCGCGACGTCCTCGTCCCCGCGCACCTCCTTTGCCGCGGCCTCGAAGCGCTCGATGACCGCGCGCGCGGCGTCCTCATCCACGGGGATCGCGACCGTCTCCGTCTTGGGCGGCGTCTTGTCGGAGAGGACGAGCCCCTCGCCCGTCGGCACCGCAAGCGTCACCTCCTTCTGCACGTCGGTCGAGTCCGTGCCGACCCACTGCTTCGCGAGCGCGACCTGCGCGGCCGAGTACTTGACCCCGCTCTTCTGCTCGATCTGCGAGATGTACGTCGCTGTGGGGTCCTATCAGTCAGTCAGTCGTTACACCGCGGTGAGAAGACGCACAGAGGGGCGCGTTGATGCGGTCATACGCGCGGAGGTGGTAGAACCGGATGTATTCGAGCCTGCGGATACCACGTCTCAGGCACCAAGAACGAAAGAGAAAGGGAAGGGGGCACGCACGGCTCAAACCCCGCCTTGCGGATCTCCTCGTAGATGCTGTGCCCGCCGCGGTTGATCGTGCGGTACTGCGCCGCCATGATGATCTTGAGCGACCCCTCGTCCTTGATGTTCCCCGAGAACGCGGGCACCTCCGGGATCGTCACGATCACCTGGGATGTGTGAGCGTGAGCTCGATGAAATCTGATAATCCGCACCTGGAACTTCTCGCCCGCCTGCGCGGCGCGGACGATGCGCTCCACCAGCGCGGCCGCGATCTGATTCTTAACCTCGTCCTTGTCGTAGGTGGTCGAGATGCTGTGTCGCGGAGTCAATACAGCAGACTCGCTGGGGTAGGGGGAGGGGACTTACAAGAACTGATTCTCTGGGGGTGGGGGTAAGCATAGGTAGTGGATCAAAGGGAAGGAGGGAGAACGCACCGATGTAAATAAAGTGCTGCGCCTCTTTGATGAGCGTGATGTCTGTCGACGCGGGTTAGGACGGAAGAAGGAAAGCCAGATAAAGCACACAGGGTAAAAAAACCGACTCACAAGCATTCTGGATACTATGCTCCGTGAGCACCCCATGCGACCAGTCAGACACGCTGCGCACGGCCTGCACTCGCATCCCGGGCACCCCGGGGCGCGCGTACGCCAGCTGCGCCACGGGGTCCTCGTCGTCCTCGGGGAGCCCAAGCCAGCGCTGCTTGTAGCGGTGCCCGATCTGGTGCCACCGCTCGCGGTGCGGGTGGCGCACGACGGCCTCGTTCGGGCCCGCGGAGATGTTGTGCGGGAGGGCGAGCCAGACGATTTCGCTGCGGGTGCAAGGCGGTCGGTTGGATGAAGAGTAGAGGAGGGAGGGAGGGAGACGCACGCCTTCTCTTTGTACTTGCGCTTCTTGATCTCGTTCCAGCGCTCGACGAAGTGCTGCACGATGTCGAGCACGACGGGGCCCGTGAGGGTCATGTGGACCTGCGCGCGCGATATCAATCTCCTATTATGCAACGAACAATGGCGACGGTACTCACATCGTGCCACGGCATGCGCGCGCTCTCGAGTGACGAGAGCGTGTTGCTCGCGTAGTTGAACACGTTCTTAAAGTCCATGATGCGCGCGTTGTTGTAGTCCTGGCCGGGGAAGAGCGTGCGCGAAAAGTCGGTCGGGTGCACGTCGGCGAGCGGGTGCGAGTGCGTGTCCCAGCGCCCGAAGCAGAGGTCGAGCCCGCCGATGCACGCATAGTGGTTGTCGACGACAACGACCTTTTCATGGTGCGACCAGAACTCGACTTGGTCTGTGGGGGCGTTCGTCAGTGTAAGCTTAAGTGAAGTATAAGCAGAGAGACAGACCCTTGGTGCCGATGTGGTCCGGGTGGCGGAGACAGGTGATGTTGTGGTGGAGGGACTCGAGCCAGTTCTTGGTGTGCTTTGAGCTCATGGACATGGTCTGGGTGACCTCCTTGTACACAATTATATGGATCTTGACGCCCTGCTCGGCCTTGCGCTTGAGCAGCCTGTCAAGCCGCCATTCGGGGTAGAACGCTGGCGGACGGCGCAGGTAGATCTCGGGCGTGAGCCACCAGTCCTGTCGGCGAGTTGGATTTCGCAAACTGTACGACGCGCACAAGACCTACCAGGATGAAGATGACCTCTTTGGCGCTGTCGATCATCTCCGAGACGGCCCAAAAATAATCGTGGCCATCGATGTGCCTGTAAAGCAGCTCAGCAGCATCCAACCCCTCCCTCGATAGGATTCACTCGCCATTTGACAAAGTTCTGGGTCCTCTCAGCGGCAAAGCTGTCGAAACGGTGACTGGCATTGATCTCTGCCCGGATCGCGTCTTCACGCTTTTCCTCCGGGGAATCGTGGCGACCTGTAGCGCGTTACAATACAGCCCAATCCCGCTCTAAGCGCTCACGATTTGGATTAAGAATACCTGCACAAAATCAGTCACTTCTAGACCGTATTGCGCCGCATACGCACCGATGACTTCGTCACGACTGTGCTGGTACAGCTCCGGCACTTTGTCGACCAGATTCTCAAGATTCTTGAAGAAACTCATTGTGCAAGTGGTGGAAGGGAAGAGGAGAGTAGCGATTGCGATCGCGCAGCATTGCCCCCTCCATCACGCCGTGTCACTGTCACTGTCACCGCCCATTACATGTTTCCTTATCGGGCGCCAAATCGCGTTCCGAAGTCTTTTGGTGACAGGAAAAGGTACCGAGACTGCGTAAATATTGCGGATAAAATTCCTGAGCTTAATGTAATTTTTTGGGCAAATTATGGCAAGCTGCCTGTCCTCCACCACCAGGACCAGGGTAAGTAACCGAGGTATGTATTTTTATTCGGCCCGAGGTCGAGGTCCGACGCGAGGCAACGATCACGGAGGGGCGCCGTCCCAGTCACTTAGAGTCATAACCCCTGGATGTTGTTACGTACGGCAAGCCTGCTGGAGCAACCTGGAGATATGTATACATTTTTTTCAGATGCTTCTCAGGACGGTAGGATGAGCATCTCAATTTTCGCCAACTCCAAACTTAGTCGAAAGAGAAAATCTTGTAATTGTGGTGATGTCGAAACGGTGCGCAGACAAGCGTCGCGAGAGGGAAAGATACATATTACAAGACCGTCGCCTTGTGCGGCGAAAGTCGTTCAAGAGAGAGAGAAAGAATATAACTCAGAAAGACACAACCCACAGTCAGAGGGGTTAAGATTGAGAACATGGACGTCGAATTTTTGTTCCACTCGGTCCCTCCCGATTCGATGGGGGGGGGGGGGGGGGGGGCGATGGGGAAGCAACGTACCTGTGTCCGTGTCGAATTGGAGGCAGTCCATCGCCTGGACAAATGTCCTTGAGGACTGAAGCAACCGATAAAGGATGCGAGTTGAGCGGGTGGGCACAGAGCTCCGCGGGAAATGCTATAGTCTCGAAAGACCGCAAATATTCAGAGATATCTGATGTGGGCTATCTGGCCGATTCACGTACGACGAGTATTGTTCCCGTGAGGGAGGTGTGTTGAGAGCTTTTGTTGCATGTGGAAACAAATACATTTCAGCACATCGTTCGAAAAGAAGTGGACCGTTCCCATCGCAGGCTAGACCTGTTTGCCTAGAGGGGGGAAATCGGTCGGCTTTTAGACGATAAGAAGAAAAGTCAGCGTTAGGATCCGAGATACATGGTGCGTGTCGACCTAGCCGTTATTTCAACACAGACATGTAGAAGAAATTGCACGGGTCGAGTACGAGTGATCTTGTTTTAACTCAGAGGAGGTTAGCTAGAGGTTTTACGGTGCCGTGGAATCAGAGGACGTCCGAGAGGTCCGGCGTGCTCAGTTCAGGATTGAGCCGGATTGCAGATTTGATCATCTGAATCGTGAGCAGTCAATACGACACATTGAACTTCGAGGCGCACGTGTTACATTGCGCTTGGGCTTGACGACCCGTGTTGCTGGATATTGGTTATTGCAGAGAGGCTTGATTCATGCTAAGACCGCCACGAAGTATTGAAGCAGGAGGGCAAGCGCCCAGAAAATTAGATGATGGCGGGAGGAAGGAACGTCGCAAAATGAACAGGGCTACCTTTTGAGCGGGCATTGAGCCCTTTGATCATGATCAGCCAGATGACGAACCGACAGTCAGAAAAGGGAAGGTCGAAGTCAAATCGTGATGCTGACAAATAGGCAAGCCTTGAAGCGACCCAATGGAAACCCGGGACGGCGAACAGAGTGCAAACAGGAGCAATCCGATTCGAGGCATCTGCTTAAGATACGAGTAAAGTAATGGCTCGGAAAACGGCTAAAGAGAACAGTAAGAACGGACTGGGAGTTTGCCGCCGGAGCTCGGGTTGTATGTGACTGATTTGGCGGAGGTGGTTGTGAAGGGAGCCAGCTTGAACTAAGCCGGAGGGGTTGTTCGAGATGGAAGTTACAGAGACAGAGCGCTCGATTAGGCGGACATGAAACCATAAAGTTCATGGTTCAGTGTTCCAATATGAATTTCCATCCCACCCACTGCCAATTCCCTGAACGACGCATTGATCGCCGCGCGATTAAGCTCTACCAACTCGCTCGACGCGGCCGTGATGTTGACGCGTTTGATTTGAGCACGGCGAATCAAGAGCGCGTCCAGTAGTGGTTTCCATGTCTGAATCGAACTTGACGGGTAGTGGTATATTGTCAGACTGTGTAAATCCGGGAGAAGGGGCGCGAAAGAATCGGTTAAAGCAGTGAAGAATGCCTTCAAAAAGGAGACGGTTGGATGCGATATTTTAAATTGCGCGACGGTGGGCACGAGCCGCAGGCACTCATCCACCTCAACGAAGGGGAACCGGTTGACATTCATCATGCCCAGCGTCTCGAGCGGGGGTGCCGAGCGCCGCAAGAAAGAGAGCAGATAAGAGCAAGACGTGCGATTGTTCTGAATGAGGAGCGTCCGCAGGCCAGGTAAGGTGAGGGACTCCAGGATCGCGTCGTCGCTATAGACACTATAATCCCACCGCCCGAGCTGAAGTCTGCGTAACGCGGGAAGAGAAATTTGTTCTCGAGGCACGCCTTGCGCCATCGGCGAAATATTCTCGAGGGTGCACTCCGCGAGGTTCGGTGCACAACGCAGCACCTCCAGCAGAAAATGGTGGTCGCGGAGTCCCATATCATGTGCGGTGTTTTCAGAGCCAATCCTCAGCCTTCTGAGGATAGGTAACGGTCCGAGAGGTATCGCGCCTATCCCTCCCGAGCGGCCAAAACCGTTTCCGTTGACATAGATTTCGAGTTTTCCTAGCTGCGAGGCATGTCGGCCAACGGCTGCGGCGACGCCGTCATCGAAGCGCCCCTGGAGCACGATTGACAGAGGGCGGCTACGTGCGCGTTGCATCCAGACCTCCCACAGTGCTTCAAAGCCGTTGGGGCGCGGAAACCCAACACTGATGGTATCCCACAAGGCCGGCGCGGACAGCGCAATCGCGGTCCACGCATTGCAGATATTAAGCAGGAGCATGGGCACGTACTTGGCGCCCATGACTGGTCGCGGGGGCCGCGCGTGAATGAAAATTTCCGACGCAATTTCGAGGGGCAGCCGACCCACCGGGTCGCGAAGGGCGTTGAGCGCACGCTGTGCAGCTGATTTACTGCGTTCCAGCTGCCGTAGGATCTCCTTCTGAAAATCAATATCGGCTGAGATTTTCGAAATGCGCGCCTCAAGTTCTTCGGCAGACATGCTTTGGGCACAGAGATAGAGTATTTTGTACAATTGTGCCTGATCAAGATCGGCCAATGAATTCGTCGCTGCCTATTGAACGGTTAGAAGAGCCGCCAACCGTGCTTACAGAATTCAAACCTCGAGATGCTTGTGCTCCGTCAAGCCTGATCCAAGTGCGCGGCGCGAGCAGCTTGCGCAGAGTAAGTACTTGGGAGATCCGTCTAGCTGGCTAAAAATTCTACAAACTAGGCAGGTCAAGCTTTTCGCCGAGTTGGTACGGGTTGAGCTGGAGTCTACGCCTTGCTGCTACACTAAAGGTGAGAGGGAGGAAAGAAGATGGACCGTTACGGTAACGCAATCATCACAGTATCATCACCCATCACACCGTGACTCACTTGCTTCAAACCGCCATCACGGGTTGCGAAAGCCACTCATTGTACCGAGGGCGAGTCCAAAAAACCTTGTGACCAGTGAGTATTAATTCATGGCTCGAGAACGTCGGATGGATGGGGAGCAAGGTCTATGGACCGGTCTATTAGACCACCGGGTAGACTGCACGGGTAGACCTGGTCTACATTAGATAATTTGCGCCTTTCGGACCTTGCCGTGGACCTTGCCATGGACCGCATCACGTCGGTCACCTCGAACCTGATGGCGGACTTTGATGTGGACCCACGTGCATTGGCGCGTCAACAAGAAGCAACAGCGCGCTCGGTGGCAGCCACCTGTTGTTTTCTTACCACCACCACCGCCTGCCACTCGAGCCTTGCACTGGATGAACCAGGAAAAAACTGCCCAGTTTGTGGTTGAGCTGTTGAGCTTGTGTTGGGCATGATTAATGTCATGCCACGGCCGGCTTCGGTCGGAGATCAAATTTATTCAGAATTCCGCAAGGATTATATGGCAAGGTCATTTTCAAAGGCATTAGGGCATACATGAACACGAACACTTGTGGGATTCTTAAGCATAGAATGTTACTCAGCTGATGATAACACCAGTTGCGGCCTCTATGGTAGGAGGGGCGCATCAAGCGCGTTAGCGGGACAGATCCGGCCCACATCAAAACTACGGACCGGGAACCGAGGTTTATTTACAAGTGACAGCTGTGACATTCTGAACACAGGTCCATTGCGCGGTCCACTACGGTGTCTATTATCCCCGAGGTCTACGGTCCACGGTCTACAGTCCACGGTCCGCGGTCCAATAGACCTGTCTCCTTATCCATCCGACTTTCTGCATGGCTCATACTGGAAACATTCTGACTTTTTTCCTCCTTGCCTTCCTTTATGTTGAAACGGTTTCTTCACGTTCAATCCTCCTAGCACTCGTCGCCACCTTCTCCCCGCCTCTGTCCTCTCTGTTTCTCCCCCCCCCCTCTCCGGAATGGACCCTGTGCGCGAGCCCCCCGAGCCGTGGTCTTCCCAGGCCAATTCCGAGTGCGTCCCTTCCGGGTTGTCCAGAACCTCGACGACTGATCCGACGCACCACAGGGAAGAGAAACAACGGGAGCTCGAGAGCAGAAGAGCTCAAGCGCGGGAGCGCATGGCCAAGTGCGTCTCGGCTCTTCCTTCGGTTTGCCACTGACGTGCATTCCTGGAGCAGACGTCGCGCCGCCATCAAGAATCTGCCCCCCGAAGTGCAAAAGGAGTTGACTGAGAAAGCTCGCGCTTCGAGAGCCAAGTACCGCGCGCAGTATGTCCCTTGGTAGCAAGTTCCATGTAGTATACTGACAGGCCACAGGCACCGCGCTCTGCTAATGCAGAAAGAACAAAGCCGGCGCATGAGGTGAGTGCCGCTGCTGCACCGCTCACTAAATTTCTCACTTCTATCTATCACCAGGGTCTTCACGGAAAAGCATGGGTGGGACGAATACATCAAACGCAAACGGGTGCGCCAGAGCAAGTCGCAATCCCCACCCGAGCAGCCCACTCACGATTATGGTGGGGCGGCTTAGCCTGCCACACGCTACTTGTTTGATTATCATCATCGCGAGCGTCGCTGTCTTTTTTATTCATTAATTTGCCGCTTGTCCTCAGTTTGGTCGCGAGAATGGGATTGTTACGCTAATACATCAAGCAGTATGAGTGCATACGCTAGGAGCATCAAGTAAACCAGAACCCGGACGGCGGAGAGTCCGCGCGACTGGGAATCAGCTGACAGCAGCCTCATCAGGCGCGATGATCACCTGGCGACGCGGAAAACGCGAGCCCTCCCAAACATACTCGACGACGCTCTCGTCGACTCAATCCGGAATCAAGTCCAGAACGGTGCTGGCCTCTGAATCTTCTTCGTAATTGCGATGAGCGGTCCAAGCATTTTAGATATTGAGTTGGAGCGGCGCCCATGACTGGTCGCGGGGGTAGCGCTCGAATGAAAATATCCGACGCATTTTTTTTCGAAGGGCACGAGTGTTTTGTACAATTATGCAGCTTATTCCAATCGACTAATAGAGCGCGCGGCACGAGTTCCAACTTGCAAGTTGCTCAGACAAATTTTACTTGGGGCGATCCGTCTACCGAGGAGTTGATAAAATGAATTCTGCAAACTAGGTAAGTCGAGCTTTTCGCCGAGTTGGTAAGGACTGAACTGAAGTCTACTACATATGTACACCTTACTGCTACATGAGAGCGAGGAATAAAGATGGGCCGTTACGGTATCGCAATCACGTATCACACTTACTTCAAACCGCCATCACGGTTCGCAAAACCCACTCATTGCGCCGAGGGCGAGTCCAAAAAACTGGCAGCTGGTGAGTATCAACTCATGGCTCATACTGGGGACATTCTGACTTTTTTCCTCCTTGCCTTCCTTTATGTTGAAACGGTTTTCTTCACGTTTAATCTTCCTCAGGCTAGCACTCGAGCTCGTCGCTGCCGTTACTCTCTACGACAATACAACGGAATCTGAGCGCGCAGGACTTCGGGATATTATACTGGAAGCCCTGTAAGATGTACTGATACCGATCTCTGGTCATGACTGACATGTGAAGCAGTCAACATGTATACTGAAGAAAAGCTGCAAGCTTGCATCGACAGAATATCGGCTGATATAGATCTACAGAAAAAGGCGCTGAAGCTTTTAGAGCTAGAAAAAAGTGTTTTTCAGCGCCAGCTTAATAGACATCGCGATCCAGTGGCGAAGCTGCCCCTCGAAATCTCGTCCGAGATTTTCGTTCGTTGTCTTCCCTCTCGTCCGGAGCCTGGGGCTACCACTATCCCCATGCTGTTCCTCAATGTTTGCAATTCCTGGACAGATATTGCCGTCTCCACCCCCGCACTGTGGACCTCCATTCATCTAAATTTTCCGCGCGTCGAAGGCTTCCGAGTAGTCCTTAGAGCTTGGCTTCAGCGCGCGCGTCAGCACCCGCTATTCCTCTCGATTCACGGAGAATTCGATGGCCATGTTGCGGCCATCGTTCGACAACACGCCCCGAAACTTCAAAATCTCGAAATATTCCACGACGAGGACTACAATGTTTTGAGCGAAATCCCAGGACCCTTGTCTTCCCTAGAAACAGTTACCTTTGGCACGTCGGGTGGTGCTAGCCCCATGCTTGGTCGCGGAATTGCCGATATTTCGCGTCTTGCGCCGAACCTCGTTGATTGCACCTTCGTCAATGTCACTCTTTCGGATTCCACCTGCCTCGACGCGGGGGTCGTCGTGGTCCTTCCAAACCTACGTCACTTAAAGATTGGGGACTCCAACGTATCCGCCGCTGCAAACCGCCTGCGCTATCTCTCATTACCCAGCCTGCAGACCCTCACCCTTTCCATGTCCTTCATCGCCGGCGACGATCTTATTTTTTTCCTCCAACAATCGTCTCCGCCACTTCAGAGTCTCATCCTTGGAAATGGACTCAGGTTTTCCGAAATGGAAGCATGCCTTCGTCTTGTTCCCGCGCTCACGCAACTCGAATTTTGGGACACGCATGGTCAGGACATGAAGCGGTGGTTTGCGGGCTTTGCGGAGCACCCACCTCGCTATGTCCCCAACCTACGAAGACTGAGCATGCCTGGCTGCTGGAGTGGTCATATCATTAGCGATTCTTCGTGGAAGAAGCTGCTCGGCGCGCTCTCAGTCCATCGCACACAGATTTCCTCCTTGAAAATTGCACTGAGAGGGCCCTTAACTCCAGAGTTCAAAGAGGAGACTCTTGCTGGATTTCGTCAATTGATCGAGGACGGGAGGGAGATCTACATTGGAAGCGAAGTGCAAAATTTTATTACCTCTTGACGTTCACATTTCCGTTGTCGCTATCTTGACATACCTCGGTTAGGCGCAATAATCCACGTCTGCTAGGAAAATAACTTTGTTTGTCATTCGGTAGCTGCCGGTTATATCGGGGAGTTGCGAGCCTCCACGGGCATGGTCGTAATTTTAGCGGGGTTCGGAAGCAAGGAAAGGCACGAAAACGTTCAGAACCGATTGGAAAAATCGAACGTGGCGGTGGTTGGAGCGTCAACTGGGAGTCCGACTCATTTTGCGGTATTTCGCGGTCGTTCAAAATCGTAGATTCAATGATTCCTCCCGAAGCATAGCACAACAATTCGGGTGGTACGACCGAATAGGGGTGGGTAGTTACTATGGTCCAGTACAATCAGAAGGTGATAGAATTTCGCTCTCCAGCTTCAAAATGAATTTCTATCCCACCCGTCGCCAGTTGCTGGAATGCAGCACGAAGTTCTGTGTCGGTCTCTAGAAACTGAACCCGGGAGATCCTGAATTTATACTTCCAATCCTGACCGCATTGACAGCTCTATATTTAAGTGCCCACTCAGTTGGAAGACCTGTAGGCGGGCGTGCCGACCTGAATGAATATTTACAGTCTACGCCTCATCGGCTGCAGATGTCTTGTTCTCGAGTAGACAACGTTGTGGGACACACTGCGGACTCAGAAACCGCTGTCCCCATCTCAGGCACCGCTGTTATGCAACGAGGCGACGGAGATTTTTCAAGTGCAAACCCAACAGTGTGGGGCTGTGAACTGCGTTCTGGAAGCTAGCAGCGAGATGTAGATAATATCGGAACTGTACTGCCGATAAGAATGTCTGACAATTTCGAGGTTTAATTCGTTATAATTCCTGCGTATTATATATGTCGGAAGTACCGACCCATTTACTCACTAAATGCTCGTGTGAGGTTCGGCCGAAACGCGGATACATAAAATTCAGATTGAAATATTCGATACAGAGACATAAACGTTTACTGGATATATAACAGAGAGCTGCAGAACATCAGTCATACAGAAATGTCGACAGTGGAAAACAAACCTGCGCATACTGCGTAGGGACAAGGACATCACCCGCCGGCCATGTGCATGCGCGCCCGAAGCTGCTCTTCGCGACGCACAGCGGCAACCATGGGAACAAACCCTTCAACCTGTTTCCATTTCGCGTAATACCCACGCTCCAACGCCTCCTGCTCCTCCTCCCCCTCCAACGGCTCCTCCTCCTGCCAGCGCCAATCGTTCAAGGTCTTGATTGTCCGGAGGGACGGAAATAGGCTGGACATAAATCGAGTGACGGTGGGTGGATCGATGATGGAGGACGGGCCCACATCGAGATGGAGGAGCGCGGACTGGGAAAGTTGCGCGTCAGGAGAGGGAACCGTGGTGGCGTCCAAGCTAATGGCGAGGGACCGTAGGTTTCTGCAGTGTTTCGCGAAAGCGCATAGGCCGTGGAGGGTCATTCTAGATGGATACCACAAATCTGTGGCCGAACCCAAACGAAACTGTTTGAGATTCGGCCATGCAGAGGCCATATCCAATGCGGTGGTGTCGTCAATATCGAAACCAACAGGGGCTTCAAGAGTGAGCTCGGTGAGGTTTCGGAAGTAAAAAAGCGGCGCAATCTCGGGGCCACCGACCACATAATCTGCGACTCTGGCCGCTGGTGGTGTCGGCATTTCACCATCTTCTGCATGCTGGATATGCAGTGTTTCCAGAGTCGCGGGCGATATTTGCCTTGCCATGGTGACATATATTTGGCCGGTGATAAATTTGGTCGCTGGGACTTCAGTCCCAATGTAGAAATCGCGTAGGAAACAAACTGGCCAGAAATCAAGGAACTCCAGGGCGAATTCAATCGTTGTGTTGAAAAATTTAAGAGCGCGGAGAGCGGGAAAGGGACGTTCTACTGAACGCATTCGGGGGGATCTCGGGCCCAAATCTTGTAGATCTGGGAGGTCCAGAATCAAGGTCCCCAGGTCAGGAAGCTGAGAAAGGTATTCGAGGGCGTCTCGATCAAGTTTATCGAGCCAAAGGGTCTGGATGTTTTTCAGAAGTAACACCGTCTGGGATGCTGTGCGACGAAAGAGCTCTGAGTTCTCCACGACGCTATTGATGACGAGGCTTTCGATAGCCGGATACGGGAGTGCTAGTTGAGGTAGTAGTGATACATTCGAAGTGTTTCGCGAAAATGCGAGGCGGGCGGCTGTGATCTTGGGACCCAGAAAAAGACCGATGTATGGGAATAAGGAGTCCTCGGGTGGGTTCCAGGATACGTCTCGGATATTAGGGAACAGATATCCTGGTGGGAGATACGTGGCGACTGTGTGAAGCACATCGGCGGTGGGGAAATGTGGGTAGCCGCTTGGAACGGAGCTAAACCAGATTAAGCTCAGTTTCTGGACCCTCCGTGAATAAGACAAAGGTATTTCCCAATCCGCTGCCTTGATTCCATCGAGGAAGCGCTGAAGGTAAATTTTCAAGAAATAGTCAACGACCTGAATATATCGGACACCCACCAGCTGGCCGTCTCCCTTTTCTTCCCATAGATGCCGAGGCAGACATCTTAAGACATTCGTGAGTGTATTTTGCTCACTCCACAGGAGGTCCAAAGCCGGGCCCTGGAAGCTTTTGCAGGTTCTGGCAAGAGCTGCGAAATCTCTGCGGTGGCCCCCGGTCCGGATGGAACAGGGACCCTTTAATTCGGCGAAGATGAGAGCGACGATTTCGGGGATTTCGAATGTACGGTGCATTGAGATGCAGTGAGACTCTGCGAGAGAGGAGATGTCGGTCTCACTGTCATCGTCTCAGCGTTCGCTGAGACAGGACCCCGCCCGTCCCCGCCCGGCACCAATGTAGTCATTCGTCAGCGTCGTCGCGATCACGTGGATCCAGGAGAACTAATCGATACTAATCACCTGTCGCCACATCATTCCGTTTTGCATGCAAAGCGCGAAGAAAAAAGTCAAGGCCCGCGTTTTGACGGTACACCAGCTGGGAGCCCTGGAGTTGGACTAGACTTTCAGACGTGCGTCGCTTTGGGGGTGTACTGTTGAGGCCCAAGCGCTTTGTTTGTCCCATGAATCATCAATTTTTGATTCCTTCTCCTTTCTCGCGCTTTGGATATCCAAACCCCGCGACGCTTTGGGCAGACTATTTAAATTCCAAGTTGACTTGCAAAATCGACTACCATTCTTCCTGTACACTGCCATGTCCTTCACCGCCAATAACCCATTTCCCCTCGCCGCCTACACCACTCTCGTGGGGCCTTCGAGCGATATCTCATCCGAGGTTCAGGATCCATCTCTGGACGCTCTGGAGAATACGCGGGCTACCCAGCCCGCTATTGAGGGTGCGGTTGGCAGTACTGGAGACGTCGATTTCTTCGTACGCCCACTATCTAGCGTTCCACTGACGTGTATTCTAACCAGATCTTGTAGTCTGAAGTCTCTCTCGCGTGGTGTCCCCCTTCATACGACGAGCTTCTCAGCGGACCCATGTTTGAATGGGTTCTGTCGCCAGAGTCGTTGGGAATTCTATCCCAGGCGAACGACACGGTCTCGACGCCGCGTCTCACCAACAAGTGCGGGTCGTGCGATGAAGAATGCTCCCCCTCTGCCTCCGGGGACCTCGATTCCCTCGAGGAATCATCTCAATCATCTGTGCTCGATATGGAACGGGCTCCCGAGTTGGGGGCGGAGACTCTAGTCAGAACGCGACTCCAGTCGGCTGTGCGCCTTACGCCCGCCCTCCCTACCCACCATGGAGTCGCACGCGCTTCTCCGGCCCCCAGCGCAGGCCACTCACCCACCCATTCCTCGGTAGACTTCTCGTTCAAGTCGTCGCGGACTTGCGAGAGTGAGGATGAGGACAGCGACTCCGACTACGCGCCGGCCAACCATATTAGCACCCGTCGGCGGCGTCCCCGGTCCCCGAGCTCCGCACCACCCGCAAAGCGTGCGCGTATCGCAACGGAGAACAAGGCACCACCGAAACGCACACAGACTCGGGCATCCCGCGTGGGCGAAAACGCGCAACCCCAGATACCGCACCCCCAGCCAACAGCCGCGGGGCTCTTCAGATGCCCCTTCGCGGGCTGTACTCACATGCTTGAAACCCAGAACGGGATCGTGCGCCACTACAAGAACTCGCATTTTCCTGTGCCGTGGGAGTGTCCGGCGTGCCGAGTTGTGTTGAAGAACACCAGTCGCCCGGATACGGCGCGGCTCCACCTGAAGAATCGGTGTAAAGGAGACGAGGAGGATAAGAAAAGGCATCTTGATGCGATGATAGCAAAGTCGTTGAAACTTTCGAAGAAGTGAATCTATACCCTTAGAGGATATCTCCAAGTTCGCAATAAATTAAATACTCATCCAATGTCCAGTATGAACGATTTCAGAAACATGATAAAGGTTGCAGACCGAGAGAAAAGTAGCTCTGCTGGAGGCCGTGTTTTTCGGCAAGAGCAATACTCTGGCTTGAGTTGACTTGCAGCAGAGAAACATTATACCCATGCGCCCTGAATATTGAATCAGTCTGAAAACCAGGGGAAAGTTCTCAGGTTACAGTAAACGAGCTGAGATTATTGACACGAACCTCGAAGCCCGAGCTTCACGACTGTCGCGTTTAGAAGTTTGCCGTCTGTGTCGGACGCAATACAAGAGACGCAGGTTCTAGGGTTCCCAGCTGCCTGGCACCGATAGCAGCTGTATATAGACATGCGGACACGTTCTGAAACTGCAATCCGGTGCAGCTCTGGGGATCTCACCTAAGGAGCCGCCGGTTTCGTTACGTCGGACCTTCTTAGCTACCTTTTCATGTATAGTAAAAGGTAGCTAAGAAGGTCCGAGTAGCTGCCGGAGCCAGAGGGTCGTACGTAAAGTGTTCCCATTAGGGTAAATTGCACTCACACGCTCCCTGCGGTTGCCTGCGGCAGTCCGCGGGGTATCCCGCATCATCCCACGCGACTGACCATTGTCGGCCTCTTCCCGAGCAGGTGGCCACTGTCGTGCTCGCCGCTTTCAATTAAACCCAGGTGGCTGAGTTGCCCCTGGAGCACATTTAATCAGTGCTCTTCCTTGAAATTTAGCCAGAGGTGCCAGTGCCCAGTATAATGAAAGGTCGGAGGCGGGAGGCCTTCGGTCCGACAGTTACAATCATTGATGCGCCCTCTTCGATAGCGGATCCGTTAGACAGTACCCGAGAGGGCGAGAAAGAGAGGAGCCGACGGCGTCTGATGGACGATCCGATGGTTTGATTCTCATGCATGCTGCTCTTGTGCTGCTCACCGAAAACCAGTTAGCCAATCAATTGAACATTGAACAAGTACTTAGAGGCATTCATTTCTAGGAGCAGAAGACCTCCGCTCAGAGGGAGGCCTCTGCTCAGCGGGAAATTTTACTAGTGTATCTGGCTCGATTCTCTTCATTCCTAATAACCTATTTGCAAGAAAATTAGAGAGCCTGGCAACTGAGCATTTTGGTCAAGGAAGTACTTAGTTGCATTTCATTTCTACAAACAGAAGACCTCGGCTCGGCAGGAGGCCTCTGCTCGGCGGGAGCCCTCCGTCGCAGGTATGACGCCCGCAAGCACCCGCGTTGCGAGTACTGTATTTGCGTAGCTGATTGACAGAATATGTCATGCGTGGGACCTAATTGACTACGATAGTTTGACCGGACAAGAAATGCCAAAAAGAAAAATACCAGAGGCTTCTTCTTGCAATTTTCTAAGCTAAAACTACTTGCCTGCATAACCAAATCCTACATGGACTGGTGGAGTTGACGGCAGAGCCGGAAACCTTTCAGATTGGTGTGCCATCAAGTTTTGATCGAAAAACAGGAGGCCACCGATTTCCACTTTCTTGCTTAATTCTTGCTTCTGCATACTCCAGGCAACTGTTATTTGCAGTTGAAAGGTACATAGTAGTGTATATACTCATTGATGTGGTACAGGTATAGCATCCTCAGGAAATTCAAACCCAATAGTGCTCTATTCCTAATTTCGATGTTTTCCCCCCTTTCTTCCTTATCTGGGTTGAATAAATGGGCACTGAGCCTCTGAAAGCATGGTATACACTGTTTGCTCTACCAAATCCGTGATTTTGCTTCATAGTGGTGTGCCATCATATTTTGATCTGTAGGCCGAAGGCCTCTGCTCTGTACATTTTTAGACTCTATCCAGTCACTGCTTGTTGAATATTAGGTCCAAGCTACCAAACAGCTAAGACTAGGTTATAGACACAATATAGGTATGATATATACAAGAATTTCGACCACACCAGAGTCATATGTGAGTTTTCGATGTTCCCCCTCTTAAATTTGTTTTTTATCCCGTTCAAAAACTACCACTGAGCACCTGGATACATGCTCTAGGTTTGCCATAACTCAATTTAATGATTAGCCATAGTCTGACTCATTTTACAGGTCGTTGAAATGAAGTTATGGTAATTTGCCCGAGGTTCAATTATTGAACTTGGTTGGATTCAGCTTCTTCCTGTGCACGCCAAACTGATTTTTTTCTGTGGTAGTAGGAGATAGGATCTGTTGCTTATTGCATGATCGGGCAATCAAGGGCTCTCATTTGGCTGTGGGGCCGAAGGTTTCTGTGCAGAATTGAGCTCACAATAAATGTTTTACAGTTAAACGATGTTTATTCTCCTTGTGATTGGCCGATCAAATCTCCGGCCCGGCGTCCACCCGAGACGTCTTCGACCGTGCTTCGACCTTTCCCGAGCCTTTGAACTATCTGTACACAGTTTAATACCACTGAATCACAACTGAGGTGCAGAATTGTTGGCAAGGTCAGTCACATGTGGTCAATTTACACAAAACAGTTAGCAGAGTGTGCCAGAGGCGAAGGAGGCCATCAGCGCCGCCTCTGACACTCCTCCGACAGGCCGCGGACAGGTCCTCGGGTTCCGTGCTGGACAGCGAATGAACTATCTTGATTAAGAAAGCGAAATTGAATGAGTTCCAACAAAGGAAAATCAAGGCAAAGTCAAAATTGGAGGCCCTCCACCCGGGCCAGCCAGGAGAGAATGCTCCGCGGACGCAGTGTTGAGTCCAGATGACTGGTTTTCAGGCTATTCAATTTCTTTAGTGTTTGTTAGCAGCGGAATGAAGGGCATAGCAACTTTCTTGAAGTTCAACCTGAAAGAGGAAGGCCTCTTGCCCTCTGCCAGGTTGAAAAATCAAAAGCCGCTGACATGTTTCACAAAGATTCATTCTTTGTGCATGGAATGGTCATTATACGTGTCCCCAAAACAATTTGGGGTCCCAGAAAGGAGGCTCTGTCTCATAATGCAAGAGGCCTCCCTTCATCTTCATGGTTAACTCAAGAGCATGCGGTTTGCGGCAGAATCATAGATTCATGACTACGGATGCAGAGAATTCTATTAAATCGAACCTATACGGTTGGATCTTAATTCGGAAGACTGTCGTAGTAGGCCTCCGGTTTGTAAAAATAACCCACATACCCATGCTCTACGGACAATCCAGTCAGATACGCCCCATGTTTGCTCATGACGTGCTGTTAAAGGTATGAGCTACCAGTGGTGGTATGGCAAAGGACTGAAGGCCTCCGAATTTTAAGTATTCCAGGCAGCAGCAATTTCAGGGTAAATTTCAGAAAAAAAGTACTTACATCGACCCATGTGTTGACAAACAATTCAGAGGCCTACCGCCAATTGAATGATTTGAGCAGCGCCGCCGGCGCGACGGATGCCACACACGTGGGAAGATACAGGACATACCAGAATGTTAATTTGAAGGAAGAACTGTGCTTGAGGAGTAATCCAGCCACCTGGGGTTTATTGAAAGCGGCGCGCACGACAGTGGCCACCTGCTCGGGAAGAGGCCGACAGTGGCCAGTCGCGTGGGAAGAGGCGGGACATCCCGTGGACTCGGCGTGAATGCCGCAGGGAGCGCGTGCCCGCAATTTACCTTAATGGGAACGCCTTACGTACGACCCTCTGGCTCCGGCAGCTACTCGGACCTTCTTAGCTACCTTTTACTATACATGAAAAGGTAGCTAAGAAGGTCCGACGTAACGAAACCGGCGGCTCCTTAGGTGGGGGATCTGTGGGTATTGGGAGCGAATCTAAGGACTCAGTCACCTTATGTAAAGGTTTCGTAAATCGCATCGCACTCGCTTTGCGGCATCAGTGGGCGAGTTCATATGGATTCTGCCCGCAGCCGGAGTTCTTGATCGTGCCAACAGGATGACCGTGGAGTGGTATTCTAACCGTTCGGGGATTCCTTACGTTGTCTACTCCAAGGATTTCTCTTTTCTATATTCATTTCAGAGTTTTTCAAATCGAATTTGATGAGAAACCTCGAGCACCTGTGGAAGATCTACAAACAGTACAGGGCATTGTGAGAGACGACGGAGTTCCTGTCAATGTTTAGACATTTTGTTTGCTGGTCTATGCGTCCCTGATCATTTACTCGTGTCGAGAATATTTCAGGACATTCAGTTTTCTTGCTGGTGCGACTGGCCAAGGGCTCTACATTTAGTGACTATTAAAATCAGTGTATAATATCTAGATAGGCTACGAGAGCATAATTTCATCGCTCCAAATCTACTTATACAATTAAAGGAAGTCACGTGTAAGGCTTTCCAGCCAATCAGGAATGTCTCTGCGTTTGTCCAAGCACGGACAAACATCGGACGTTATCGGCACTCAAGCAAACTCTATGTCCGAAGCAGGGAAAAGCACGCTTTCAAGCTTTCTGGATGCATGAATGTCTACTAAGTTTGCTGCTACCTTTCCACTGGTGCAAGAAGGTAACAAGATAATTACTAAGGGAAGAGTTGGTGACAACAAAGCAGTGGGCAAGTTGGATTCAAAGATAGCAAGTTTCACAAGATTTACAGTGGAGCCTTAACCCAATTTATTCAAGCTCTCTCTGATTGACAAGATGATTTTGTGAATGAGAACAAAGAAAAAATTGTAGCCAGGATGAGAGACACGAGGAACCAACCGAAGGTTGGTGACGAGTGTCTTTGGGGAATTCCGAGTTTAACAGCTTTGAGGCTTTCCTGGTATGTTTGCTGCATTTAGCTCTCAGATTTTTGTTTGGCCGCTTACTCTGTACATGCTTTCCGTGCGGAGCACGGGTTCATGCTAGTATAACCAATATATTAATGTTTTCTGGTTTATATTTGGCCTCGTTTCATAGTCATTTAAAAATCTACAGAAACACGTTTGAACCGAGAGGCAAACCGTGGGAAGGTTCCAACTTAACTATCGCAAATATGACACGCATCAGTCCCTTCTCAGGCTCGACCAAAAATTGACGTGAAAACTCAAAGGAGCCTCCTCATGGTAAGTCTGGGACAATCAACGGGAAATTCATTGATTTCGATATAATTCAGTCTGAACATTCAATAAACTCTGTTCTTGATCTCGATCTTATTCTCGAGATTCTCGACTGCCTGGCCGTTCCCCTCCCGGTCCACCAACAGGCCTGTGATCCTTCTGTCTTGGCGGCATGCAGTACTGTCTGTAAATCATGGTCCTCACACGCTTAAAGGCTGCTTTTCCGCCGGGTTATCATCCCGAACAACATCTATCGAGAACCGCACCGAAGAGGGACAACTTGGGATACTCTTCCCTCGTTTCTTGCGGCCATAGATCCTGCGACAGAGCACGGGAGACACCTGGCCTCTAGCGTTCTGTGCTTCACTCTACGACACAAAGGGCGCGAGCGGACCGTGGACCCCACCGGACTCGCGACTGCGCTGCTGCGCATGCCCAATCTGCGGCATCTCGACGTCACCACCGTCTTATGCGGCTTTGGCCCAGAAACGCTCGCTCTTCTACGTGAATCTGGGCCGCAAATCACTTCCTTGTGCATTTTGGAGGACTTTTCCGGGCACCGGGCAGAACATACGCGCCGCATGCACCAGCTGGTCGCAGCTTTCCCGTCCATCCGCCTCCTCGAGATAAGCTCCGGCTTCAGCGCGACGCTGACCCCGTTCGACCCGCCATTAGCCCTCCCGCTAGTCTCCGTGAAATTTGACACGCCGTTCGTACAGGACATCACGCCATGCCTTACGTCGCTGCTGAGCCCAGCTTCCGAAAACCGAGAACACGAGTCCGAGCCCCTTCAGCTCCTTTCGCACAAATGCCGTTTCGGGTACCCCTCCGCACTAAGCACTGTATTGCAGTCGCGCGGCCCGCATCTACGCTCGCTCTCTATCACGACGCTCGATGTCGCCTCAGCTACTGACCACAGTAGCGTCCCCGCGCTCCGCCACTGCACACGCCTCGAGCGATTCGAGCTCGACCTCTTCCCCGAAGCTCCGACATTGGCGCTCCTCCCGCGCAGCATCCACGCGCTAGCGATCAGCGGCTTGCGCGACTACGTCGATGGCCCCCACGTCGACGCGCTCATAGACGCGCTCTCCACATTCCCTCACCTCCGAACACTGACATGGTTGTTCTGTCCGACCCCACCCGCGCTCATTCGCATTTGTACCGGCCGCGGGATAGAGCTGCGGGCGTCGTTGTATGAGATGGTGCGTTAATCCCCTTGCGAAGTGGCTTTGATGACTTGAGCTTCAATGACACGCGGTTGCAGGTGGACGACAATACAGTGGAGATGGAGCTGATCAACAAGTATATCCGCATATGATGCGGAAAGTCGTTTTGCCTGTGTGCGTACCAGGATCGGTAACGTTCATGCAGAGTACCCTGCGTGGATGTATAGTCGACTTCCCAATAACCTATACACCTCGGTGGACGCTAAAAGCGAGAGGGGTAGTGGTGACTTCATAGCAACTGCTGCAACTAAAAAAAATCAGTGCTTTACCTTATTGAGTCGTAGAATGCGCCCAGGGAATGGGAAGTTCTAGGGGACTAAGATTTGGGTCTGCGACTACAATTTATACTCGTTTCTTTCCAGGGATACACTATTACCAAGATTTACCTCCTGTTGCGAAGGAAGATTAGTAGCGCCACAATGGGGTTTAACTTCAACCATGAGAAAAGGGGCGGTTATTGTATACCCCGGATCGGAGCACACACCGCGCAGGAGCGCGTGCTGTGGCTATGTGGCAGCCTCCAGAAATTGAGGTCTACATCTCCGCCATCAATTCCAATCAATGACTTGTTGTAACGGGCTCAACGACCCACACAATTAACTCGTTCAGGGCAGATTTATTACTTCCTGGGCTGGCATGGTGCATCTGTGCACGGCATAGGGGCTGTTGGCGTCGCGGATTCCTTCCTTCGACGACGAGGCAGGGGAGGTCTGCGGTAGCTTATGTTCATACATTTATATTGCTCGTATTGTACGATCTACGATCCAATTAATTAATCGAGTATTTTATTGGTCTCTACACTGCCCTAAAACCTTCCGTAGTTCAAAACACCGGCGGAGTCTTTATGGCGTGCCCAGCGCTCCGCCACTCATCCTCCACCTTTACAAGTGCGTCTACGGTGTCGAGGATGGTCTGGAAGAAGTCAAAATCAGCATAAAGAAACGAAATTGCCACAAATCTGGAAAACCCACCTGCTCTTTCGTGTGAAAGTCGGATTTCTTCATCCCGAGCACATGCTCCACCCGCGCAAAGTCCACGGGAATCACATCAAACGGCATTAGCTCGGGCGTGCCGGTAATGAGGCGGCTCTTGAGTGCCGGTCGTTCCGCCGCGATGTAGTCGACCGTCCGTTGGATAGGCCAGCCGTACGGCGAGGACAAGATGATGCGCTTGCGGCCGACCTCCGCGGTGGGGGGCGAGTTCAGGGCGCGTATATGCGCCTGGGCAACGTCGCGCACGTCAATGTAGCGCGTCTGGGACGGGAATGTGCCGTCGGCGAACAGGAGGTTGTACAGGACGAGGTCCGTGGAGAGTGCGCCGAAGTCGGCCTCCGGGACAGGGAAGTGCGCCGTGAACGGCCCGTAAAAGAACGGTGGGTTAACTGCGGCGTTATGAATCAGGTCCACCATATTTTTTTGGGAGGAAAGACAGAAGACATACGGGTAGTGACTTCGACGTGCGGGTGCTTGTCTGCCCATTCCCAGAGTGCCAGTTCCGCGAACTTCTTGGATGCTGCGTAGGTCGCCATGTTGTTGCCTCCTGTGAGCGCGAACCCCTTCGTGACAGGATTCCAATCTGTCGCCGTGTGAGGGGGCGAGGACGAGCGGGATAAGAACCCTACCTTGATCGGTGAAACTATTTTTCGGGTTCAGAACAGTTGCAATTGAGCTAGTGACGACCATCCGCTTCACACCGGCCTTCTCCGCTTGCACGATAACATTAAGGGTGCCCTCGACTGCGGCCTGTAGACACCCGTGATCAGGGGTTGCATATATATAGCAAGGTATTCTATCAACATACCGCTAAAAGAGCCGCAGGTTCGGCGCGTCCGGGAAGGGGAGATGCCAAATGGATGACTGCGTCCACCCCAGCGAGCGCCTCCGGGAATTGATCATGTGCGATATCGCTAATCTTGACGATCTCAAAACGGTCGCCATAGCTGGCATAGGTGGACTTGAGATAATCGGCTTTCGTTCCCCGGGCTGCACTGTTCAACTCAATCAGCACGAATCTAAGTGAAGGGATTAAATTAGATGCATACGCTCGAACATGGTACCCTTTCTCCAAAAGTTGGAGAGCCACATGGGAACCAAGGAATCCAGAGGCACCAGTAACCTAAGTAGTGGGTCGTTTCAGTCTTATTCAACCTCTAGACAATAGGGGAAGTCAAAGCGGTCAAGGCAGGCCGATTCACGCCCGATTCTGGGACCCGATTCTGTCGCCGATTCTGTCGACGAGAATCGGTCGAGAATCGGGAAATTCCCAGAATCGGCCAGAATCGGTGTTCCTGCTCTGGAGGAGGAACTCAAGAATCGGCGATTCTCACGCCGATTCATGCGAACACCGATTCTGACAGCGGAAACATACGCAAGAATCGACGCCAGAATCAAGCGAGAATCGAAGCCAAATCGGGCGGTCAGAGCTGAGTCGATTCTCGTTCGATTCTGTCCGCCGATTCTGACAAGAATCGGGTTCAGAATCGTCTTCGGAATCGGTCCTGCCTGACCGCTTTGACTTCCCCTAATGGATAGCATTATTTAGCACTCACGAAAATGAGCTCAGACATGTCGATTTCGGAGAAAGAAGGGTTTGGTTTTTCATCAAAACAGGGGTCCTTCGTTTTATACCTTACTCGGACGTTCGAGTCGAGCAAGATCCCAGGTCGTTTGTAAGACCAGTCGAAGACGCCGAAGCGTCATTCTACGGTTTGTAATGTTTTGATCGGGGTGACTGGCCGAGCTTTTGACCGAGCTTCCTTACAATCTGGCGTGAGCCAGTCGATAGTGAAGAAATCCGAGTCGTATGAACATTGGATCGATAATGAGACTCGGAGGAAAGCAAGAAGAAGAAGAACGCTAAGTTTCCGCGACCAAACACGCACACGCCGTGCCGTGTGGCGGTGCCTCACAATCTCCCGGACCCAAGATCCGAATACGGCCGATCGGACTAAAGGCTGGTCTGCGGCGAGGAATCAGGCTCGGAGGATGTCAAACCGCATATTCATCTCAATTGGTTTCCTGACTGCGGTCAAAATCGTTCTCTGGGCTGCCTGTCTTCATTGTAAACATCATTGAAAAGGGCCATAAAAGGCTGGCAAAACCGACGGTCAATTTGACCGTATCATCGAAATTTGGAATGCATTTGATCTGTGTTTTGCAAATGTTTGTTGTTCCATTTCCTTGGTCGGCAGCCAGTCTGACTCGAGAGGATATGGACAGTCCATTGGACGATGATGGGGCGAACCAAGCGAAGGCAAAACGAATTGCGAAGAGGAGAGGAAGAAACGGACCGGCCATGCAGAAAAAAAGCCGAAAAAATGTGGTGGTAGAGTGGTGCCAGACAGGTTGTTCAGATTCAATTCACAGGAAGATCTATAAACAGTACAGGGCTTTGTGGGAGACGACGGGGTTCAATGTTTAGATCACTTACGTTTTGAACCGAATGGAAAACCGTGGGAAAGCTCCAACATAGCCACATCGTACAGTATCGCAAATATGACACGCATCAAGACACGCATCGACCCCCTTCTCAACCAAACGTTAACGTGAAACCTCGCTTTGACCACCTAAACGAGCCTCCTCATGATAACTCTTGCACAATCAACGGGAAATTCATTGATTTCAGTATAATTCGGTCTGAACATTCAATAAACCTCTGTTCTTGGTCTCGATCCCAGCCTCGAGATTCTTGATTGTTTGGCCGTTGCCCTCCCGTTCCACCAGCAGTTTCGTCTGTAAATCATGGTCCTTACACGCGCGCCAGGTGATGAAGAACCGCATCGAAGATTTCCGTTGATGGCAACTAGTGCCGCCCCTCTTTACTCTCTTAGTCTAACCACTTCGCAAGACTGCAATCCAAAGTTGAACCCGAACAAATGCTTGAAATCCATGACAGCAAGACAGTCAACACTTCTCTACCCAACAACAAGGCGAGGTTCAAACTCGAAGACCGTGCTGCAGACATTGGCCGACGACTGCTTGAAGAAAGTCTCATGCATGGCGCGCCCACTTTACTTCTGGCTCCCCGGATCTTTCCTGACCAATATCCAATGATACACCTTTAATGCGGGGTTGCCTACTAATTTGCGCTCGGTCACTGCATTCGCCCTCAAAACGCCGTCGATGCGATGCCCGGCCTCTGCTAAGACATCCCGCGCGCTGGATACCCGTTCAGCGCCCATAAATTACTGGATCTCGTCTATCCTTCCGTTGATTCTTGGACCTCTACTTCAAGATCGCCGTGGAATTTCAGCGCGCCCATCCGGTAGTCCCGGGGCCCAGGATGGAACCCTGCACGCGACATAAATTCGGGGCTGAAAGTATGTTTCGGTACTAGCGTCCCTCGTTCACCCCGCAATGTGCGATCTCCGGCGCCTCACCACGCTTCTCGTTGTCCTCACCTCTCTATCGGCGGTTCACGCTCGGTTCTACACTGCACCTTTCCGCAGACAGGATCCAACTGAAACGTGCGGGTCTTAAATAAAACATAGACGAAACTAATCGTTTTTCAGTGTAACCTTTGACATTACCCCGTTCCCTACTCACTTCACAGACGCCTCCGTTGCGTCGGCCTACAGTGTATACTCTGCGCTGTGCGGGTCATCTCTGGATGCGGCTGCATATTTCCTCTTACCAGGTTATATTGCGGAAGGTGGAGCCTCCGATGCGCAGATAACCGGCACGGCCTTCTACCAGTGGTTCGAAGAGGAGGACCAGAACGACGTAATCAACTGCCAGCAGGCCAACAACCATCTCGACGCTGCAGAGTTTAATGCACCCGACTCAACGACGAACCCCCTTGAAATTCCACCATCCACGACGATGGCTGCACCGCCGGGAACTACAGAGACGTCGCCTGACGTCCCATCGGGCACCTTTTCCGGCTCCATACCGCCGTGCTTTGGCATAGCGGGGCTCGTCCAGGTGGGTGACTGCCAATCCAGTACCCCCACCGCGACCCAGCAGACCGGAGAACCGGAACAGCCGGGCGGCGGCAGTGTGACGGAGACATCTGCGCCCTCTTCTCCATCGAATGGGAGCGCGTCGCCCGCTGATCGGCGCGCCTCTTTCTTCGTGCTCGTGGCGGCGGTGGGGATTTCGCTTTGGAATTAATTCTAGTAGCAGGGAAAGGGTATGAAAACAGGCTAAAACACGTATTATTTGCTTGTTGTATCCGGTACTGTACTTACAAGAGGACACTGCCCTTCGGCTTGAAATGTACATCAGACTGGAGGCGTGGTTGCTTTCGTTGAGTGCCCAGCTTCTTTCGATACTATTCGGACGTATATGAGATTCAACCCAGCTTGTTCTTCGCTCCTCGTTATAGATATACTTCGCTCGGCCCCGAACGCGGCGACTTTTGAAGACAGGATGCGGGGTTTCCTTTTTGTTGATTGTACAGTTTCCTTCGATGCTCCTCGACGGAAGATTCGGACTAGCTCGTTCTTCGCTCTCCTTTACCTAGAATATCTGCATACGCTTCGCTGAGCACCGCACCGGCCCCGAACGCGGCGACCTTCGAATTACTTTCCGTGCGATCGTGCTTGCCGTCTGCGTCTTCCAAGTTAGAGCACACCTATTCTGCCTAAATTGGTGCCCCCAATCTCACTCGCACTCAATAACTGCGTCGAACTTGCTCCGCCCCTGTACGCGAAAACGTTTTTCCCCAAGAATTTCCTTGCGGTTAGCGATTTCAATTTGCTTTGAAACAACCCTTGAAACAACCCCCAATGCTCTAGCGGTCATGGGACGGGCCCCTCGGATATTTATCCGGACATATCCCCTGTTGTAAGGACTGTCGCCTCCTGTTCATTTACATTTACTCTTCTATCATCCTTTTCTCCTCTCGAAATGGCATTGTTGATGCGACGCGACGCGCGGAAACACGACCACGTGACGAGAAAGTCGCTGATCGCGATGACGTGCCTTCACACCCCGACTCTGATCTTTCTTCTTCTTCTGCGCCACCAACAGCGGATGCTTTCTCCAAATGGTATTGGTAAGTTGCGGAATCCCGCCAAACCGGTACCACGGAATCCCGTCAGCATCCCGCTCTTTGTTTCACTGTTGTATTCATACTGCAGGCCAGCGATGGCTGCGAACTTGGCGTTGACCATCTGTCGTTGACCTTCAAATCAAGGAACCCCCCGTGCCTAACCAGTATTCAGTCGCTCCATAATTAAGTCTGCGGATACGGCCACATGTCTCTCCCACATTCGGGCGGCATCACCCTCAGCGGCATACCCAGAGTCTTGCGTGCGACTCAAGACACAAAAGGTGGTGGCTATATAAATTTACCGACCCTCACTAACCACGGTTTTGGAGACGACCCACTAGAGAACATTATTCGACGACGTAAACGGTCATGTGTGGCTGTTGAATGCAGACGGGCCGACCTTCGAGCTGTCTCTCGTGCGAGCGGCCTCTTACTTCGTCGCCATTGGCGACGCCTGGGCCTCTCTATCCTTGCTCATATGATACCCAATGGGCGGTCTCGACAAATTCAATTTTATAGTGACAGAAAAAGGCTAGCGCGATCTGAGCATCGTGCCCGCTAAAGGGGAATTTACCCCGCATTTCCCCACAAAAGAAGCATCTCCGGAACTCAATTATAGAAGCAGGCGCCTCCCGTCGCTCGCACGAATTTGATATCTGAACCAGCCGCGGAAAATTTTAAGCCCGCCGCTAGTGTCATTTGACGTGAACCAGAAAAGCACCGGCGGCGCGCGCATCGTACGGGGGGCTGCAAGCACGCCCGCGACGAGCGAGCGCTGTTGTTTCTGTACTGCGGCTCTCGCAAACGTGGGTACTCCGGCCCTAACAACTTCTTCTCTCTCACAGACGCCAGTCAGTTTTACCTCAACAACGCGGCAAAGATGTATGTCTCTATAAGCCTATCATCTGACGAATTTTCCCGCCCTGTACGGGTCACTTGCCTCCTAAATTCCCATCCTTTGCGCCGCGGATATAAAAAGACAGGTAGGAACCGTCTAACAGCTCCACGGATAGCTTTATCCATCCTCTGCTGAAACACCAGCTCATCGTGAATCATGGTCCACCCCCAGGAAGTCGACGTTATCGTTGCGGGCGGCGGCCCAGCAGGTGCGTTGTCCGCTTTCTGTGCATTTCAACGATGTTCAATGCCTGCATTACAGGATGTGTCGTCGCCGGGCGTCTCGCCTATGCCGACCCCAACCTGAAGGTCATGTTGATCGAAGGTGGGACATCTCTACTTATTCCATTCGAACTTGCTCAATGTCCTTCATCTAGGCGGTGCTAACAACCGAGATGATCCCTGGGTAAGAAATGCTCCTCGAGACAGCCGAATTATCTCATCCAACGGCGACGTCTCTAGGTCTACAGGTTGGTGATAATCATCTCGACAATTAAGCACTCTTGCTCATCCTCTGCAGGCCCGGTATCTATGTGAAGAACATGCAGCGGGATGGAATGTAAGCATTCGTTTTGCTGTGCCCTCGCACTGTTGACAGTTTTTTTCTTTTTTTGCCAGCAACGACAAGGCCACGTTCTACACCGACACCATGGCTTCGTCGCACATGCGCGGCAGGAAGAGCATCGTCCCGTGAGTATTTCAATCCGTTGAACTAGTAAACGAGCATGACACTCACACGAACCTCAGGTGTGCGAACATTCTGGGTAAGTCGCCCTTCTTTTGAATGCCGTTACGCCCATTCATTGGTGGGATTTTCCATTAAGGCGGAGGAAGCAGGTGAGTATTATTATCTTCCACTCAGCACCGCGGGTTGCGCTAACGCGGTGTAGTATCAACTTCCAGGTTCGGCATGCCGTTTCACTCCATCTACTTCTTGACGCTCACCGTTCTGATTTTTCTGATAGATGTACACCAGGGTACGTCGAGAGCGAACTCTTCCCAACGCGTACTAACGATATAAATCCTAGGCGTCTGCTTCGGATTGGGGTGAGATCTTTAGAGCCGGACGCTTGAATCGGACTAACCAATACATGCAGACGACTTCAAGACCGAGGGATGGACTGCCAAGGGTACGTTTCTCCCGCTTATTGGTCATTGGAGGGATTTCTCACTGGTTCCTTCGTTAGATCTCCTCCCGCTGATGAAGAGGGTGCGAAGCCCTCCTTATCCTTATCCTTATCCGGACCGGCTCACGCATCGAAATTAGCTCGAGAACTATCAGAAGCCCAGCAACAGTCCCACCCACGGATACGACGGTCCGATTGCCATCTCCAACGGCGGCACGATCACCGCTTTGGGTTCGTATTTTACCGGCATTGTATCACACGAACTAATTTTTTTCTCGTACAGCGCAGGACTTCCTCCGCGCGTCTGATGCTATTGGGATTCCCTTCAGCGGTATGTGTTGCTTGTGTTATGCCCATGTGCGCACTAAGCATGATATTGCGCAGACGATATCCAAGGTGAGGGATAACGCATGCTGAACGACATAAATGTTGACGTACTCGTTAGATCTCACTACCTCCCATGCCTCCGAAATCTGGGCCAAGTACATCAACAGGCACACCGGAAGGCGTAGTGACGCCGCAACCGGTTCGTAACCTCAACTTACTCCAACGCAGTTCTGTCTTAACATATTTCATCAGCGTACGTCCACAGCGTGATGGACGTCCAGAACAACCTCTTCCTCCGCACCAACTCTCGCGTCTCGCGCGTCATCTTCGAGGGCGACAAGGCCGTCGGCGTCGCGTACGTCCCCGCGCGCAACCGTGCGCATGCGGGTCAGACCGTGGAGACGATCGTCAAGGCGCGCAAGTTCGTCGTCCTGAGCAGCGGGACGCTCGGCAGCCCGCAGATCCTCGAGCGCTCTGGCGTGGGTAACGCGGAGCTGCTCAAGAAGCTCGACATCAAGGTCGTCAGCGACCTTCCCGGAGTCGGGTGAGTTTTCTCCGACGTGGGTGATATGATGTAGTTCCTGATTTAGGCCGCAGCGAGCAATACCAGGAGTGAGTGGTCTTGGCGTGTTGGGCAATTCATTATTTCTAATCTAATCTATTCTCAAGCCACTACACGACCCTTTCGAGTAAGTTCGGTGATTCTCCCCTAATCTCTTCCTTCTGACTCATTATCTAGTCTACCGTGTTTCCAACGAGAGCGCGACCCTGGATGACTTCCTCCGCGGTGACAAGGAGGTCCAAAAGGAGCTGTTCCAGGAGTGGGAGGTTTCTCCCGAGGTCGGTACACTTTCGCTGCTTTTGATGGTCCGATTCTGAGACGGCGGAACTTTCTAGAAAGCGCGTCTTTCCTCCAACGCCATCGATGCTGGATTCAAGGTGAATAATTCCCCCGACATTCGCAGACAGCGTAGTCAATGTTTTGCAGATCCGGCCGTCGGAGGCGGAACTCAAGGAGATGGGCCCCGAATTCAACGAGCTCTGGAACACTTACTTCAAGGACAAGCCCGACAAGCCAGTCATGTAAGCACTACAAGTTCAGGGCTGTTCGTGACCACTGACCCTTTTTACGCAGGTTCGGCTCCATCGTTTCTGCGGGTAAGAGGACTGTCCATTTGCATTTTATCATAACGCTAACATGTCTTTGCGTACAGCCTATGCGGACCACACCCTCCTTCCTCCCGGGAAGTATATCACCATGTGCGTTCTCTATGTGCGTTAACGCACGTTCTTATCTGACGTTCCCGGGAAGGTTCCAATATCTTGAGTACCCGGCATCCCGTGGAAAGGTTCGTCATCCCGCTCTGACTTCTTTCAGTCCCGGCTGATATTCCCATCCTCCAGATCCACATCAACAGCGCGAGCCCTTATGTCGAGCCGACCTTTGACAGTGGGTTCATGAACCACAAGGCTGACTTTGCTCCGATTCGCTGGAGCTACAAGAAGACGCGTGAGGTGGCGAGGAGAATGGATGGTCTGTCGCCGATGCGCCCGTTCTCGACATTCATTTATTTACTTGATACTAGCGTTCCGCGGCGAGTTGACCTCCCACCACCCGCGCTTCCACCCGGCCTCCCCTGCGGCGTGCAAGGACATCGACATCCAGACCGCCAAGAGCATCCTTCCGAACGGATTCACCGTCGGAATTCATATGGTGCGTCCTCTTCGTTTGCGCAGTCCATTCCCGCGTAGACTCACGTCGACGGTTTCGTAGGGTACCTGGCACAGGTTTGTATTCCATCTCTCTGCTGCGCGTGGAAATCCAATGTATATTTTACAGCCCCGGCGACACCTACGATGCGAGCAAGGTCCACGAGGACATCAAGTACACGGAGGAGGACGACAAGGCCATCGACGACTGGATCGCCGACCACGTCGAGACCACTTGGCACAGTTTGGGAACTTGCGGTAAGCGGGATTCAACGCATTCATTTTGCCGTTCTCAATGAAAAATTACAGCCATGAAGCCCAGGCAAGAGGGTGGTGTTGTTGATGGTCGTCTCAACGTCTTCGGTAGGAACGAATAGTTGATCGACATGGGATTCACTTGCTGATCCGATTGAATTAAAGGGACCAAGAACCTGAAGGTCGTCGACTTGAGTATCTGCCCGGTGAGTACAACTGTGAACGTTTTGGGATTTATTATCTAACGAGTCAAATCTAGGACAACCTCGGGACGAACACCTACTCTTCTGCGTTGTTGGTCGGCGAAAAGGGAGCTGACCTGCTCGCCGAAGATCTCGGTAAGTACCTTGAGTACATTAGAGGATATCCACTGAATCTCGTTCTCTCTGTAAATTAGGCCTGAAGATCAAGGTCCCGCACGCTCCGGTCCCGCACGCTCCTGTTCCGAAGGGCGTTCCCGCCACTCAACAGGTCCGTTAAACTGGACCTTTACTCCGCACAAATCCTTTACCATCTAAGATGAAATAACAATCGCCGCCTGTTTTGTATGTACTATTATCATGTGTACGAGTTTCCCAAATCATGTTGTATGCTCCAATATCGTCAGAGGAGGTCAGAGGCTAGGTCGAAGCAAGACGTCAAAGGATTGAACCGTGGGAATCCTGTCGGCATCTTCCACTCATAACGCAGCCAAGAGACGACGTCGACAAGAGTGTATAAAGTATCCTGTGCATAAATAACAAAGTTGATTGAACTGAATAAATCCTTCGTAACACTCAGGAAACAATACTACGAATAATTAATAGGATGGGGGGTCCTTCCGAGTCGTCAGGCAAATTAGGGATGTATTTGCGTATAAGATGTTTCCGCTGCGTCTGCTGCGGTGTCTTGCGTCACTGACACCTGGTGAGATTTTCTGTTGAAAAATCCTTATAATTCAGAAGTAGCCTTCCCCGCAGCACCCCGCTCCAATGAACCTATGGCCTTAGGAGCTTGTCCTCTGGAATCCGAGTTATGAAACCTCATCGTCGCCGCTGAATGGGACTTGTCATTCACAGTCACTGCGTTCATGCGGCGCGACAGACCCCGTCGGAGCTACGTCGCCATACGAGGGAGGTGGGTCGAGGAGCCTCGGCATAGTCTGCCGCCATCACTCGGCGTAGCTCCGACGTACGGCGACGTAGCTCGGCAGGGCCCATTTACCCGTGCCGCCGGGCCGTCTGAACTCAGTGAGGCTTGGAGAGTTTAACAAAAAAAAAGAGAAAAGTAGCAAGGCCGACCTGCCGCCTGCAGAACTACTTGTCGCTGTATCTCAACGCGAGGGACAGACAGTATTATTGAAGGATGATGATACCTCATCCAGAAGAGTAAATGAACAGGAGACGACAGTCCTTGCCGAGGGTCCCGTCCCATGACCGCTGGAGCATCGGGGGCTGATTCAAGGGTTGTTTCAAAGCAATCGAAATCGTAGGGGTGCTCTAACTTGGAAGACGTAGACGGCAAGCACAATCGCACGGATAGTAATTCGAAGGTCGCCGCGTTCGGGGCCGGTGCGGTGCCCAGCGAAGCATATCTAGATATTCTAGGTAACGGGGAGCGAAGAACGAGCTAGTCCGCATCTTCCGTCGCGGAGCATCGAAGGAAGCTGGAGACTCAACAAAAAGGAAACCCCGCATCCTGTCTTCAAAGGTCGCCGCGTTCGGGGCTGCAGCGAAGTATATCGAGATATTCTAGATAACGGGGAGCGAAGAACGAGCTGGTTTGAATCTTATATACCTCGGAAGAGTATAAAAAGAATCTGGGCACTCAACGAAAGAGACCGCGCATCCAGTCTGATGTAAATTCAAAGCCCAAGTGCAGTGTCCTCTTGTAAGTACCGAATACAACAAGCAAATAATACGTGTTTTAGACCGGTTTCACACCCTTCCACCAGATTTAATTCCAAAGCGCAATCCCCGCCGCCGCCACGAGCGCGAGGAACGAGGCGCGTCGATGAGCGGGCGCCGCACTTCCCTTGGATGGCGAAGAGGGTGCAGATGTCTCCGTCACACTGCCGCTTGCACCGCCGCCGCCTGGCTGTCCTGGTTGCCCGGCCTGTTGGGTCGCGGTGCCGGATTGGCAGTTACCTAGCGTAACGCCCGCTAGGCTTAAGCACGGCGGAACGGTGGGCATGGGCCCAGAGTATGTGCCAGACGGGCCGGAGTCTAAAGGCGTCTCTGTAGTTCCCGGCGGTGCGGCCGTCGTCGCTGGAGTCGTGACACTGGTATCGGGATGATTCGGGTGGTCGGGTGCCGCGTCCTGTGCGCTAACCAATGCATTATCTGCAGCATCGCACGCCGCGGTCGCCATATTCCAATTCCCATTATTCTCGTCAATCCACTCCATGAATGCGTCGCCCGTGATTTGGACGGTAGTCGCACCACCTGCAGCTTGAAAAGCTGGTAAAGCCGCGTAGGCAACCGAATCGAGGTCCGGCCCGCATGCCTGGGAGTATACGCTGTATAACGACGCTACAGAAGCGTCGGTTTGGGTCGGAGATGGGTCGATGGCGAAGGTTACACTGAAAGACAATTAGTTCCGGTTATACATTACTGTCAAGATCCCCACGTTTCATCTGAATCCTGTCTGCGGAGGGGGGCCGTGTAAAACCGAGCGTGAACCGCGGACAGAGAGGTGAGAACAACCAGAAGCGTGGTGAGGCGCTGTGGATTGCACATTGCGGAGTGAACGAGGGACGCTACTTTGAGCCCCGAATTTATATCGCGTGCAGGGGCCCAGCTTGGGCCCCGGGACTACCGGATGGTCGCGCTGAAATTCCACGGCGATCTGGAAGTAGAGGTCCAAGAATCAACGGAAGGGTGAATGAGATCCAGTAATTTCTGGGCGCTGAACGGGTATCCAGCGCGCGGGATGTCTCAGCAGAGGCCGGGCATCGCATCGACGGCGTATTGAGGGCGAATGCAGTGACCGAGCGCCAGTTAGTAGGCAACCCCGCATTAAAGAAGTGTATCATTCGATCAGTGGTCAGGGAAGATCCGGGGAGTCAGAAGTAAACTGGGCGCGCCATGCATGAGACTTTCTTCAAGCAGTCGTAGACCGATGCAGCGTCTTCGAGTGTGAACCTCGCCATGTTGTTGAGCAAGGGCATGGATCTGTAAAGTCGCATAAGACGGTGGTGACGTCGAGATGACGCAGATTGGGCGTGCCCAGCAGCGCAGTCGTAGAGTGAGGCACAGAACGCTAGACGCCACGTGTCTCCCGCGCTCCGTTGCATGGCCGCATAAACCGACGGTCGAGTTGTCCCTCTCTTCGATACCACCAAGACAGAAGGATCACAGGTCCGGGAACGGCCAAACAGTCAAGAATCTCGAGGTTAAGATCGAGACCAAGAACAGAGTGTATTGAATGTTCAGACTGAGATATATTGAAATAAATGAATTTCACGTTGATTGTGTGAAACTTACCGTATGAGGCTCCTTTGGGTGGTCAAAGCGAGCTTTCACGTCAACGTTTGGTCGAGAAGGGAATTGATGCGTGTCATATTTGCGATACTTCCCACGGTTTGGCTCTTGACGTACACCACCGTTTTGTCAGCCACCTGGGCCCCAGGTCGGAGATGGTGATCTCAGGTCAGGCCATATTTGAGCACAAATTGATGTAAATCGGCCCAGGTCATTCCGACGTCGAGGACATTGAGGTGGATTTGAGGTCGAAATACCGCCCAATAAGGGAATATTTAAAAGGAACGACAGCAATAAGATTCGAACTCAGAGTAGCGAGAACCCGAGAACATGATGATATCCAACTGTGCCAAACCAGCAATGAAGGTGGAGGAAATGAGCCGGGTACATCGGGAGTGGATGCCAAATACCTAAGGAAAGGACCTCTGAGTCCAACCTCAGAATCAATTGCTCGCTGCTCGGAAATGTCTGGCCCAAGTAAGGCCCCGGTGTAAGGGCACTAATGAAATATAAAATGGCGAGTTCAGATTGTGAATGTCTGGGGACATGAGAACAAATGGGCAATAAGTTCAGCAGGGACCCACAGGAGTCATTTTTATGATTTCAATGGACTTGAGAAAAAAAAAGAAGGCTGTGATGCGGCGACCTTGGGCAGAGCCAACTTCCGACGTCGATTCAAGGTCGGGCATCCTACCTTGATCTGACATCATATTTGGCCGCATCCGATGTCTTGCCGACGCCAATGCCACACGGCGTGATCCGCCCCATTTCAACGAGAGTTTGGACCCCAAACGGACATTTTCCCCCAAACCTCATCTCAATCACAAAACGTGGCCGATTCTTTGTTCATTTTAACGGCAAACAGACGACGGCCGATTTACATAGATTTGACCCTTGATCCGGAAACGGTGGTGTAAGTATTGCGGCAGATTGTTGAACGACTATGAAACAAGGCCAAATAAAAGACAAGAGAATATTGGTTGTATTTATAGCGATGCAAATTTGCTCTTGTAACCTATCTATATATTATACACTGATCTAATTGTCACTAAACGCAGAGCGGAGCTCTTGGTCGGTCGCTTCAGCAAGAAAACTGAATGTCCTGAGGTATTCCCGACATATATGATAAGGGACGTATGGACAAGCAAACGAATATCTAGACATAAAACTCCGTCGTCTCACACAAAGCCCTGTACTGTTTATAGATCTTCCTGTGAACCGGAACAAGCTGTCTGGCACCACTCTACTACCACATTTTTTCGGCTTTTTTCTGCATTCCTGGTCCGTTCCTTCCTTTCCTCTTTGCAATCTGTTTTTCCTTCGCTTTGCTCATCTCATCGTCCAATGGACTGTTCATATCCCCCCGAGTCAGACTTGCTGCCGACCATTGTAGAAATGGAACTTTCACAAACATTTACAAAACACAGATCCAAAACATTCCAAATTTTTATCAACATCCGCAACGCGAACAACCGCCTTTGTTGCGGCTCCACCCTTTTGTATCAATACACGGAAGGCGATGATGCAGTCAAATTGACCGTCAGTTTTGCCAGCATTTTCAGTGATGTTTACGGTGAAGACAGATTTCGATCGCAGTCAGAAAAGCAATTGAAATGGCAGGATCCGGCAGATATAACATACAGTTCGACATCCCTGCCGAGGCCAGTCGCAGCCGGTCAACATGCCTTGAGTCCGATCGGCCTTATTCGGATCTAGGACGCGCGAGAATTGTGAGGCACCGCCACACGACACGGGCTCGGTTTGTGCGTATTTGGTTGCGGAAACTAGCATTCCTCTTGCTTTCCTCTCATTATCGGTCCAATGTTGACGACTAATCTTTCTTCGCTATCGACTGGCCCACACCAGATTGTGGGGAAGCTCGGTCAAAAGCTCGGCTAGTCACCCCGATCAAAACATTACAAACCCGTAGGATGACGAAGCTGCCTTCGGCCTCTTTTCCTGGTCTTACAAACGACCTGGGATTTCGTTCAACGCGAACGTCCGAATAAGGTATAAAAGGTAGGACGCCCGCGACGATGAAAAGCAAACCCTTCGCCTGATTTTTTCTCCGAAATCAACATGTCTGAGCTCATTTTCGTGAGTGCTATCCATTGTCTAGAGGTTGAACAAGACTGAAACGACCCACTACTTAGGTCACTGGTGCCTCCGGCTTCCTTGGATCCCATGTGGTTCTCCAACTTTTGGAGAAAGGTTACCATGTTCGAGCGTATGCATTGAAATTATCCTTCACTTAGATTCAGGCTGATCAAGTCGAACAGTGCAGCCCGCGGAACGAAGGCCGATGATCTCAAGTCGACTTATGCCAGTTACGGCCACCGTTTTGAGATCGTCAAGATTAGCGACATCGCGCATGATCAATTCCCGGAGGCGCTCGCTGGGGTGGACGCAGTCATCCATTTAGCCTCTCCCCTTCCCGGACGCGCCGAACCTGCGGGTCTTTTAGCAGTATGTCAATCGAACACTTTGCTATACGCAGCCTCTAATCATGTGTGCCATCCACAGGCGGCCGTCGAGGGCACACTCAATGTCATCATGCAAGCGGAGAAGGCTGGTGTGAAGCGGATGGTCGTCACCAGCTCAATCGCAACTGTTCTGAACCCGCAAAATAGTTTCACAGATCACGGTAGGGTTCATCTCACGCTCGTCCTCGCCCCCCTCACGCGGCGACAGATTGGAATCCCGTCACGAAGGAGTTCGCGCTCACAGGAGGCAACAAGATGGCGACCTACGCAGCTTCCAAGAAGTTCGCGGAACTCGCACTCTGGGAATGGGCAGAAAAGCACCCGCACGTCGAAGTCACCACCCGTATGTCTTTCCTCCCAGAAAGTATGGTGGATGGTGGACCTGATTCATAACGCCGCAGTTAACCCACCGTTCTTTTACGGGCCCTTCACGGCGCACTTCCCTATCCCGGAGGCCGACTTCGGCGCACTGTCGACGGACCTCGTCCTGTACAACCTCCTGTTCGCCGACGGCACATTCCCGTCCCAGACGCGCTACATTGACGTGCGCGACGTTGCCCAGGCGCATATACGCGCCCTGAACTCGCCCCCCACCGCGGAGGTCGGCCGTAAGCGCCTTATCTTGTCCTCGCCGTACGGCTGGTCTCTCCAACGGACGGTTGACTACATCGCGGCGGAACGGCCGGCACTCAAGAGCCGCCTCATTACCGGGACGCCCGAACTAATGCCGTTTGATGTGATTCCCGTGGACTCTGCGCGCGTGGAGCAGGTGCTGGGGATGAAGAAATCCGACTTTTACACAAAAGAGCAGGTGCGTGTGTCCAGATTTGTAGAAATCACGTTTCTTACTTCTTCCAGACCATCCTTGACACCATAGACGCGCTTGTAAAGGTGGAGGATGAATGGCGGAGTGCTGGGCACGCCATTAAGACCCCGCCGGCGTTTTGAACTACGGAAGGTTTTCGGACAGTGTAGAGCCTAATAAGATAGTCGACTGATTAATTGGATTGTAGATGGTACAATACGAGCAATACGGATGTATCTGTTGTTGATTGAACATAAGGTACCGCAGACCTCCCCTTCCTCATCCTCGAAGGGAGGAATCCGCGGGGCCTGCAGGCCCTAATCCGTGCACAGATCTGTTGTGATCCGTCCACCTGAACGACTTAATTGTCTGGGTCGTTGAGCCCGTTGCATCAAGTCATTGATTCGAATTGATGTAGACCTCAATTTCCAACTTCAGAGGCTCTCACTCCTACACGGTGTGTATTCGCACCATCTCCGATCCGGGGTATACAATAACCGCCCCTTTTCTCATGGTTAAAGTTAAACCCCATTTTGGCGCTGCTAATATTCCTTCGAGACAGCAGGAAGTAAACCTGATAAGGGTGTATCCCGGAAAAGAACGACTATAAATCGTAATCGCCGACACAAATCTCGGTCCCGTCACAGAACTTCGCATTTTCTGGACGCATTCTACGACTCGATAAGGTGAAGAACTGATTTTTTTTGGTTGCAAGAGTTGCTATGAAGTCAAAAAAAATCACGACTTCCCTTATAGTTTTTGGCGTCCGCCGAGGGGTATGGGTTGTCGGGAAGTCGACTATACATCCACGCAGGGTACATTCGCAGGAAAAAGGCAACTGAAAGCCAAGAGAGCACCTAGCCCCGAATCGAAGGCGGTCCTTCGCGTGAACATTACCGATCTTGGGCGTACATAGTTGTTTGGATAGTGTATCTCATTGCAATAGCCACTCCTTGGATTGTCCCACAGGTCAAATCAAAAAACAAACTTAAGCCACCACCCAACCCCGCATCGGATGGGGTGTTCTGTGTCGAACTTGAGGGAAACAAATCCCGAACTCTCAAGTGATTCAGAGCAATCGAGATTACTAACCAACTTATGCGGCAAGGAGATTCTTGGGGAAAAACTATTCGCGTACAGAGGCGGAGCGAGTTCGATGCAGTTACTGAGGTGTGAGTTCGACTGGGGGGTACAAACTTGAGCAGCTAAGGCGGCCTGAGAGCGACTACGAATAGGGGTGGCTTTGACTTGGGAGACGCAGACAGCAAGTACGATCGCACGGAGAGTAAATTTGAAGTTCGCTTCGGCGTCGGTGCGGTGTCCAGCGAAGCATATGCAGATATTCTACGTAAAGGACATCAGCAAGATGACAAAATGCACGCGATCTTTGGCCCGCGTCCTCCCGTATCAAGAAAAAAAAAAAAAGTGTAGAAATGAGAAATAATGTCTAGATGTCAATGGCCTACCTCAAAAAAATGTTTTCCTTTGAGGTCGCGCGGTTTTTTTGACATAGCTTGCGTTCGCGTGTTCGCGCGACCTTCGATGGCTTGTGCGCGCGCGTACAAGCACTCGCAAGCAAGTTGCACCCCGGTGGAGAGAGAAGAACGAAGCTAGTTTGAATCTTCCGTCGCAGAGTATCGAAACTTAAAGAAGCTCAGGTTTGTGACTGACCATGGAAATGGAACAACAAACCTTTGCAACACACAGATCCAACACATTCCAAATTTCGAAGCTATCAACATCCGCAAGGCGAACAACCGCCTTTGTGGTGGCTACACCCTTTTATATCAACACACGGAAGGCGAGGATGCAGTCAAATTGACCGTCAGCCTTTTCAGTGATGTTTACAGCTGGTTTACAGTGATTTGAAGACAGGCAGCCCAGATTTCGACCGCAGTCAGAAATGTAAAATGGCAGGTTCCGGTAGATATATGTAACATGATCCTGGAGACTTCGAAGGCCAGTCGCACAACGGCACTGTGCCTTGAGTCCGATCGGCCTTATTCGGATCTGGGGCCCGCGGGAGTAATTGTAAGGCACCGCCACACGATCACACTGGGCACGATTTGTGCGTATTTGGATGCGAAAACGTAGCGAGTCTATACGAGAAGAGTGGGAGTGGGACTCACCCACTTCCACTAATGGTGGCCCAGTCCCACTATCAGGAGTTGATGAGAGTGGGACTGGGGATCAATAGTGGGACTCGGCAATGCATAGCCGCGACGTTATTGTTCCATTGATGCGCCATCATCTAGTTGATGCGACATCATTAGACTGTGACTGACCTCTAAAACCAGCTCTGTGAATGTGACCATTTCAGCGGCTCGGGGGTAACATAATTGTGCAAACCTAACTTCGTATCTAGCTTGCCCCTGTTTGGTAAGCCCGCCACGCTCAAACCTACCGCCCCACTACTTACCACTGTCCGAAATTGATGAAAAAAATTGGACCATGTATTAATAGTGCTGGGAAGGTTCAGTTCTGTTCAGTTCAGGGCCTTTCACTCTGAATACTGAATCTGAACGTGGTGTTCGGTTCGGGCAACTCCCGAACCTAAGGCACTTCGACCATCTCGAGCGGCTGAAAATCTCACTGAAAATCTCACTTACCAAGACTTTCAGTGCTCTGGTGGTTGGGAAAGGCATCTCACATGTCTTGGCTCGTTCCAGTCTGCATACAAAATCTGATCAGATTTCACTCTATTTCATCAGAAGCGTATGTATCAGCTTGAGGTCAATCTTTCTTGTGACTCTGACTGCGGGCCAAATATTCTCAAGGTCCGTGTGTGTTTGAAGGCTATCAATCCAGCAATAACTCAAATGTCTATAAAGGCAGCTCGACAGGTATTCTATCAGCACCAGATGACGCGCTTTCGGGAACGACCTCGGTTGTTCACTTGTATTGCCGGATGCGGTGATGTCTCCGTCAATTACACATCTCTCACACTTGCTGCTTTCTCTCGACTCCGAGATATTTGGCTAACAGGTTTCTCACGTATTAGCTGTTGAACTTGAGCGGATAAGCTAGCTATTGAATTAAAATTCGAGCCAGCCAGAGTGGGCGACGGGAGGAGACTTTCACTTTCAACCGTGCTCAACTATCCATTCCATTCCCCTTCCTGTGCTTCAGAAATTCACAGACAATTCAAGGAAGACGTATATAGTATTACAGTGAGCCGATTTGATAATGAATGAGAAATAAGCCGAGTACATAAGCTCAGATACATCAGAAGAGAGTTGCTTCAATTCAAGTTAACAGATAGGGGAAAAATCCACCACTATTCTTGAGCTCTGTACCCGCATTACATGTGTTCATGGAAATTCTCGTAAAGATACCAGAGAATCCGGACACTTGATTCTGTCTCTCACTGACGCCCGTCATTCTACGACCGCATGTCCATGGCCACTGTGCGAGATCAGTTTAAGCGCAGGCCAGAGTTTTCTAACGTTAACCCCTTTTGAGTCTTCTGACTGTAAAACAAAATGCTGAGTCTCCAGTCCGAAGTAATGAGGCTCAGAACCTGACTCAAGTCGACCTGAGTAAAGCAGGATTGACAAGGCACGATGTGTTTACATGCCACTGATGGGGTGTGCTCAGCGCGTCAATGCACATGCTCGGCACTCGACAGAGCCTACGAAAATTATTGTGTTAACATTGTTACATCTCGCAGTGCTAATACTGTTGAATTTAACACAAGTAGAGCTCGAGCAGAGGCCACCTCAGCCACTGAACCAGTACCGCCTCACTGCGCGCCTTAGGGTTGCGGGAAAAACTCGGCGGGGTGCAACAAACTGGGTAATATACACCCCAGATTTTCCTCGGCCTGCAACAAATGTATTTTACCGAGTAATTTACCATTTTTGGACGATCACATGATGCGATCACGTGTAATTTTCGCCCCAAAAATCCTCAACCTGCTTCCGGGCGGAGCGCACATCCGCGCGCTTCACTTGACATCGGAATTCTACATTCACAAGCTAACTATTTGCAATGTAAAGCTCCTCGAGGCAAGCCTATCTTCCTCCCAAGTTTGACATTTTCCGTACTGTCAGACACGACACCTGAAATCTGTGGAGTGAAACCTTCAGTGTGAAATAATCTGTAAGAACAATTTCACGCACCTGCATTTCCAGTTCGTCAATAGTGGCGCAAGCCCCATACAGCAGATCATCGACACAGGTTACAAGCAGGACATTTGCTTCCGTGGTTCCTGTGATGTGCTCGCGAAGAACCTGTACCACAGCTTCCAACGCTGGTCCGCGGGGCTTGAAGGGGACAGTGCCGTTGGCATTGCGCGGACTGAATGGCATCTCAAGGTCATGACTGACTGCCGCTTCACCAGATGCAGTTTCAGTCTGGCCGGGATTCTGACTCGGAGTGTAGTCAATGAAGTTGTGCTTCAAAATTAAAAGGTCGTTAAGTTCTTTTTCGTAGTTGGGCGTTGGGACGGACATGGTGGGATGGTGAAAATTTTCTGACCTGATTCGGAAAGTCACGACGCGATGCCTCCTCGCGATGTAAACCATGTATTTATTGCAACACAACTATACTGTAATCAATCCTAGGGATTACCATGTCCAGAGCAAGCCAAATGCATGAAACAGACACGGCAGAGGTTGCATCACGTGTAAGATGTAGTGAATGGTAAAATACGCGTCCAAATTGACCAACCAGCCATTAATAGGTAATTTACCTCCCACGTGATCGCGGTAAATTACATTGGAATTTACCACCCGGTTTTTCCCGCAACCCTAGCGCGCCTACCCCGCCGCCCAACAAGTGACGGGCGCGACGGCGGGATCGATCACGGATTGCCGAGTCGCATCTTGATTGATTTGATGTTGCAGACATGTCTACGAACCGAGTTCCACTAATGATGGCAACTCCCACTACTGATGTCGACCGAGTCCCACTAATGACGGTGAGTCCCACTATCCAGATCACTGATAGTGGGAGTGGACGAGTCCCACTCCCACTCTTCTCGTTGGTACTCGTTCCTTGCCGACTCTGGTGCAGTGCCCTGGCGCCGGTCATGCCCTAATTTGGACATGAGTTTTGCCCAAATCAGGGCATGAAATCCGGCTTGCTCCCTCCCAACTTTCTGTCTCAACCTCTCCTCCATTTTCCCTCTTTACTACACTCCCTCAAGATCCAGAAATGCCTGTCACTAGATCTGGCTTAGAGAATGACCTCCAGCAACGATAATTCACCGTAGCAACAACTCGATTGCGTACACGCCGCGCAGGATTCGTCAACAGTCGGGAGAACCGCACTATGCCCTCATGTGTATCCTTCTCCGACAACGTACGTCTCATTGGCGATGCAGCAACAAAAAAGAGAGGTCGTGACGAACCCCGCGGCACATTTCTTTCTCGAATCATTGATACATACTCACTTTGAAAGTGCTTGCAGCGTCTTCGAAGCGAGGGGACTCATCGGCCGCAAGTTTGATGACAGTGAGGTGCAGGCCGACAAGCTCTTCCTCATCCCTGTTTTTATCAAGGGAGGCAATCCCTGCATCCGCGTCAAGAATGCGCCGCAGTAAACTCGTATGTTCTTTCTTTCTGCGTCTATTTCTTGTATATCCCGATTACTTTCTAGTCCCCCGAGGAGGATTTGTTGCTGGTTCCGCCCTTCGAGCTCACCGTGGCCCCGTGGCAGTGCGGACCTCTTCCCTGCCGTCACTGAGTTCCTCCGTGCGCACTCTCATACTTGTCGTGCGCGAGGAGGCCGACCAGCGCACCACGGGGCTCGATGTGGCCACGTGGGGCGTGCTGCTCTTGCTCACGCACCTCCACAGCCTGACGATCTCCTACCCATGCGACCTTGCTGCTGGCCTCGCCGCGTGGCTCATCCCGCGGAACGTCCGTGCACTGACACTCGATTACGCCGCCACGCCGCGCGACCCCGTGCCCTTCTTGAACGTGCGTCCCTCGTCCCTATCCTGGTGCTCACTGATAGAGTTTCTTGCAGATGTAGCAACTCCACCCAGGGGGCCAACCGCCAGAACTGCGGTACGTCGCGATGCCGGACCTGTCGCCGCGCAACGCCCCACAGTCATCTAGCACGGGTTACCGACAGTGCGGGTTGTGGGCGTGGGCGTGCGTACTGGCGCATCTTGCGCGGAGCAGACGGCACGACGACAGTCGTGTGCCAGTGGGCGTAGAGAAGCGCGTGCCCGGCGTGCGAGTGGCTCGAGTGGCTGATGTATCAATGAGAATCATGTTCCATCAGGTCACGTGGTCGCGCATCAACTCGCCCGTCGCGCGTAAAACACGTCGTAGGATGGAGTTCCGGCGCTCGGTCATCCACTCTCATATTTTCATTCATACTCATTAAGCTCTTCTTCCTCTCTATCATATTTCTCTACTCATGTACACAGTTTTGCTCTGTAATTCAGATATTACCTACACTCCGACGGCGACGCCCGTACCACCCCCACACGGGGTGACCGGCTCATCTACGGCCATCGTAATCATCCACAGCCATCGTCTTATGTTTACGTTTTCATATTGTTTCTTGATGATAACTCAATACTGTACAATTTCAACTCTATTAGAGTTGAAATAGTGACAAGCATTAGATTTTTTTTGATGTGCGCAGAAATCACCTTGAATCGACACTAAATTTCCCGGTCTTCTCGGTCAAAAATTAATGAACCTATGTACGGTCAAAATGGTACATTACTCGAGAGATAGAAAGGAGGAAGTAGTCCGCTACTGACACCCATCCCAGGGTAGCCGGCTTACCTCCCGTCTCATGTATAGCACCACAAGGTCCCGGGGTGACCCGGGGTCAAGGGGTCTGCACACACTGTAATTGAAAGTGAATCGGATTGAGAATGGGTGTGCAATATTCCTGAACAGCCAGTGGGTTTAGGCAAGGCAAAAGTCACGTTAACCGACATTGTCTCGGGGTCCTACATGATGGCAATCACATAGCATCACACGGCATCAATGCCGAAGCTCGCTTAAAAAGCGTGATGCTCCTGGTTTCCATACTGATGCCCGCATCGAGCCCATGCCGTGCCGTGCAGCGCTATGTGCCGCTCCTCGAAGAACTGTGCCTTCCTCACGGCGCTGCACCAGGCTCTTCCGCAGGCTGCACGTACAGCTCCGCGTACCATGTCCCGCGCATGGCGCCCAGCTGCTGGTTGTATCCTGTGCATTGCAGCGTTGAAAAGATGTCTGTGCCCTCACGGCAGGTCGCAAGAATGAAGCACCAACCTGATATCTTCCGCTGCACCATCCGTGACACAAGATCCTCCTCCCCGTCGACAGCTTTATCGTCAAATTTGTCTCGGACTTTTTCAAGAGCGAGGACCTATCTGGCAATGCCTTCAAGAGAAGACGGGATGAACGAAACACGTCCAGCATGAACATTCCAAGCACGGTACATGTGCCGGAGTGCACGGTACATTCCATGAAGCGGGCCGGATTGATAAGCAAATGTACCGCCTTTGCATCAAACACGGTACATTGTCATCGCAGGTGCCGTCGGTTGCCGATCTCGGCCAACAATGGAACTCTGTATCCACTTTGCATGGGGGGTTAGGTTTGGAGGTTAAGTTTGGTTAGAAAAGTTAGGTTTGGTTAAGTTTGGAGTTCGGTTTGTGTTAGGTGAGGTTCCCAGGTATATTGGGGATGTTGTTGAGGGACGAGGTGTTTAGTTCAACGGAGCACGGCAAGGAACGGCATGATTGATGATATGATGGGCTATCAAGGCGGCCTTAGGGCCGTCCGCTTCAAAGGCAGTCCATTGATGGAAATGTGCTGCGTTTGATGTAAATATGACGGCTTTTTGAATGTTCATGCGGGACGGGTTTTGTATATCCTCCCTTCAAGAAGGTACAGGATCTTCTCTCTTCCATGTGGTCTCCCCTTCCCTCTTCCGTCGTCATCCATATCCAAGGACCACAACTCGGTGTTCATCATCTAGTAGTAGTATGTGATATTGCATGTATTTGGGTGGTACTGTGTACGGAGTATCCACTATATCTGTTTTTTTTTCTGATACGACTGTAATATGAAGTAACCTTTGCTTTTCCGAGTCCCTCTATGGCGCGATTCTTGAAACTGGGAGGGGAGGAAAAGAAGGGCGACCGATGGGGATCGAACACGCATAGTTTAGCTGATGCAAAAAAAAACTGACTAGTGAAAGACGCAACAAGTTGAACAACTAAACACTCCCATGGAGGTGGCCCAACCCTTATATGGAGTGACCGCAGGCACTCCCATGGAGTGGATTTTGGCCGAATTTTACCTCCCCGGGCGTGCTCGAGCCACTCCATGATAGCAACTCGGGCGCTACCACATACCTCCCACCACCATGTCACCCCCGCGAGATAGACTCCTTCTCGCTCGGCGGGAACACACCCGGGAACAGGAGACAGCAGCAACAGATTCTAGTTGTTACTACTCCTTGTTCCCTCGATGCGGCGCAGATTTAGCGCTCGACATCCTAGAGGCTAAAATTATTACAGAAAACATCTTGCAGAAATTTTGCGTGATCCAGCGCCTTGGCAGAGTCAATCAGTGCGCCGAGAACCACCAAACTCCAAACACGCACCGAGCCCGCCCCTCCGCATCTTCGTCTGGTGTCAGAATATGGGTTCCGAGAGTCGAAAGGGACTTTCGGGCTGTATCGGACAGCGAGCAGGGATGTCTCAGAGACCCCTCGGGACCCTGAGATTTTACGGGTCGGCGATTCAGAGGGGCAATATGATCAAGACAGCATGACATTCGGCCGAACTGCCACTGATGTCAATGCATGCATCTGACGATTTTCTTATACAACACGGGCAAAACACCGGTATAGAACAATGTGAGCAACCGCGCATCCTCCTTGTTCTATGCTTGGGCATTCTCCTTGTCGACCTGGGTCATGCCAAATTATGGGCATTTGCTCATTTCTCCATAACTTTGAAGAACTATTCGAAGAAAGCCTCCGAGGATGGTCATTACGCGCGGTATATCATCAGATCACAGACTCTGAACACTGTCCCCGTTTACTACCGAGTTTCGTGAGAAGATCTGTCGAACCGATTCAAGGGGTAGACGACTGTAGCATACATTTAGAGGCTTTGTGTATGTAGGTACGGTAACCGTATGTTCCTCAATGGGACCACTGCGGTAATACATCCTCCTCCTCCTCCTCCTCCTAAGCTAAAACACCATATTGAGGACGGGACATCTAGGTCCCTCATCCCCACTGCAGTTCTATTTGAAAAAAAAGTTTTTTCAAATAGGCGCCAGGACATAACACCTTGCTTTCCTCTCACTATCGGTCCCATGTTCAGACGACCGGGCTTTCTTTGCTGTCGACTGGCTCACGCCAGATTGTAGGGATTCCTCGGTCATAGGCTCGGCTAGTCATTAGCTAGTCACCCCGATCAAAACATCACAAGCCCGTAGACGGTAGGATGACGAAGCCGGCCTCGGGCTCCTACACTGGTGTTACAAACGACCTGGGATCTCGTTCAACTCGAACGTCCGAATAAGGTATAAAAGGAAGGACACCCGCGTCGATGAAAATCAAACTTTTCCCCTTATTTTTTCTCAGAAATCGACATGTCTGAGCTCATTTTCGTGAGTGTCATCCCACGCAGACTGTTTAGAAGTTGAACTAGACTGAAATGACCCACTGCTTAGGTCACTGGCGCCTCCGGATTCTTCGGCTCCCATGTGGTTCTCCAACTTTTGGAGAAAGGTTACCATGTTCGAGCGTATGCATCTAATTTATCCTTTCACTTAGATTCGGGCTGATCAAGTCAAACAGTGCAGCCCGCGGAACGAAAGCTGATTATCTCAAGTCCACTTATGCCAGCTATGGCGACCGTTTTGAGATCGTCAAGATTAGCGACATCGCGCATGATCAATTCCCGGAGGCGCTTGCTGGGCCGGGGTGGACGCGGTAATTCATTCAGCCTCTCCCCTTCCCGGACGTGCCGAACCTGCGGCTCTTTTAGCGGTATGTCGATAGAAAACCTTGATATATGAAACCCCTGATCATGGGTGTCTGCAGGCGGCCGTCGAGGGCACACTTAATGTCATCGTGCAAGCGGAGAAGGCCGGTGTGAAACGGATGGTCGTCACCAGCTCAATTGCAACTGTTCTGAACCCGCAAGATAGTTTCACGGACCAAGGTAGGGATTTTTATCCCGCTCATCTTCGCCCCCCTCACACTGCGTCAGATTGGAATCCCGTCACGAAGGAGTTCGCGCTCACAGGAGGCAATGGAATGGCGACCTACGCGGCATCCAAGAAGTTCGCGGAACTCGCACTCTGGGAATGGGCAGACAAGCACCCGCACGTCGAAGTCACCACCCGTATGTCTTCCTCCCTTTTCCCAAAAAATACGGCGATCCTGATTCATAACACGGCAGTTAACCCTCCTATCTTCTACGGGCCCTTCACTGCGCACTTCCCCCTCCCGGAGCCCGACTTCGGCGCACTGTCCACGGACCTCTTTCTGTACAACCTCCTGTTCCCCGACGGCGCGTTCCCGTCCAAGACACGCTACATCGACGTACGCGACGTCGCGCAGGCGCACATGCGTGCCCTGAACTCGCCCCCCACCGCGGAGGTCGGCCGCAAGCGCATTATCTTCTCCTCGCCGTACAGCTGGCCTCTCCAAGGGACGGTCGACTACATCACGGCGGAACGACCCGCACTCAAGAGCCGCCTCATTGCCGGAACGCCGCCCGAGCTACAGCCGTTCGATGTGATTCCCGTGGATTTTGCACGCATAGAACATGTGCTAGGGATGAAGAAATTCGACTTTTACACAAAAGAGCAGGTGCGTGTGTCCAGAGTTGTAGAAACCACGTTTCTTACTTCTTCCAGACCATCCTTGACACCATAGACGCGCTTGTAAAGGTGGAGGATGAGTGGCGGAGCGCTGGGCACGTCATCAAGACCCCGCCGGCATTTTGAACTATGGAAGGTTTTCGGACAGTGTAGACCCTAATAATATAAAAGTTCCGTGAGGAACTGAAAATTGTGTCGGAGACTACGATTTATCGTCGTTCATTTCCCGGGATACACTATTTATTATCAAGGTTTACCTCCTGATAAGATTAGCGGGCCAAAGGGAGGTTTGCCTTCAACCATGAGATAAGGGGCGGATATTGTATACCCCGGACTGGAGCTGGCGCGAGCACAGACTGTGTAGGAGTGCGTGCTATGGCTAGTGCACGTGGCAGTTTCGGAAGGTCTGGCGTTTGCTATTAGTATGCGAACATGTTCGAAAGGTTCAATCTCACGTTGCATGTATGGCAGCAAAAAATGATGGAAGAATCTTCACGAGACGTATGCGCGCAGAATAGTTCGCTTGAGCCAGCTTAGTAGTCGCTTCGACTTGTTTATCACTCGGATTCAACCAAACCCGGAATGAACTGAAGAGGAACCAACCACTCGGATGCGACGGAAGAACAAGGTTGAACAAGAGAAATCGGCAACAATCCATACCTTGAGGATGATCGAACCCCATGTTGAACAGAGGCCCTCTTTTCTGCTACTGGGTTTCCTGAGTGGTTTTGGCTTGGGCACATATAGTAGGGACAATTCGATTATTCCTCAGGCTGCCAGTGGAGTATGATCAACCCGATTCAAGCAAGCCTGAGGGTCGAGGGGTGGAAGGGAAGCAAAGTGAAAAAGTCAGGAACGAGTGTTCCGAAGGGAATTGTAGTCACGGTTGGGGAAATGTAAGAATCCGAATGACGAATCAATTGAAATGGCCCATTTTTGGAAGGTGAGCGCGCATGTACACACGATTCTGAATGAGGGCCGCGGGGATAGGGCAGCTGGCCCGTGCGCGAAGGTGGCTCAGTTCCGTAACTTCCGTTTTCTCGTTTCGGACAGCGCAGATCCAGGTTGGACAACGTTGGGACGGAGATCAGCGGGACGGAGCTTAGCGAGGTGGCGATGGAACAAGGTGAAGGGGAGGGCAAGAACGCCGTATGGGGCAGGAGGTAGGATGATTAGCTTTCGACGGCGTAGCCGGCCGGTGACTCGAAAGAAGAAAGCAAAGTTCTGATGAGCTTTTTCGAGACTTACAGGAAAGACTTTTCGAGAGACGAGCGTAGTTGGACAGCCAATAGCACGGAACAGCACAGAATAGAGTAGAAGTGGAAGTGAGTGAGTTGTAATAGCGCCCGGGTAGGTGATTGGACGGGTCTGACGACGAAGGGATGCGATCGGGCAGGCAACGAGGATGCGGCATGGGGAATCTTCGCAGTGGAAAACTAGTGGAAATCAGAAAGTCAGAAGTGGCGTGGAAGGGATTTGTAAAGGAGTGCTGTGGACAGAATGAACGGAAATACGTACACTCCAGCGCAGCGCTGAGCCGTCGTCTTCAGAGTCAGAGGAGGATGCCACGAACGGCCGGCGGCTGAGGAGGCCAAGTCACAGAAGAGAAGCACGATCGCTCCGGCCCGAAGCACGGACCGAATATTTGAAAGGCTTCTCTGGAGTCCGCCCACTGGCAACTGAAACTTGTGAAAGCATATTCCGGCGCGGTCAGCCTGTTTGGAAAGAAAACCAGACGAGGGAATACAGGAGCGGTCATTGGCCCAGTTTTCGGATTACATACGTTGAGCCAAAGAGCAAATGCGGGACTACTACTTACTACAATCGCTCTTTTTCGACGTGGCAGCGGCCGATTGGGAAGTTCCAGAATGTAATTTATTATAGGATTAGTTAAGATGGAAGGACGAAATAGTAAGATTTGGAAAGCGATACACGAAACGAGGTATGCGGAAGGAAGAAAGAAGTGTAAGAATGAATTGCGAGTCCGAGTGGACAGTAGTACAGTTGGGAATAGATAGATACAATAGAGAACATGATGTGTAGCACTAACAGTACAAATTATATGACAGCAAGATAGGACGGCAGGCAACGGGTACATCCGGGGAGGTATGATGAAGGGAGGCAAAGAAGTGCTATGGGGAATCCGGGTATGTGATAGCAGGATGGTGTTTGCGCAAAAGAGGCCGTGAGACTCCGCCCGCTTCTGTTGTCAGCCTACTGATGGCGTTCAGCAGATCTACTCGCCGTAAAGGCTCTATAGGGAGGTTAGTATTGTACGACGACAAGGACGGGAAAACATACTTGTAATGTGATCATCCTAAATCACGAGAGTCAGCCGTGAACAATGCCCAAGGGAAAGAACTTACCATCCCAGCTTGGAGGCATCGCTCCCGATCGCCAATCACTAGCAAGAAAGTTAGTGGAGCAGAGAATGCAGAAGGAAGAAACGCACTAGCATGCGCCGTCAAGGCGATGATCGGTGTTGGCGAGAGATCGTACTGCATCTCATACGCCCGTATCCGCTGCGTAGCCTCCATCCCGCCCATCAGCGGCATCGACACATCCATCTTCGACTGGGGTAAGTCTTTTACGCACGATAAAAGTAAATGACGACGCACCAGAATAACATCGAAGGGCTTGTTCTGCAGCGCGCGGTCTATGAATGCTTGCAGCGCCAGGCTCCCGTTCTCCGCTAGCTCGATCGAGTGTCCGTACTTCTCAAGAATCTTCAGGGCAAGCTTCTGATTGACGAGGTTATCTTCCGCGAGCAGGATGTCGTACGTGACGTCCGTCGCCGCGGACGCCGGATTCACAGTGTTGTTCTCCAGCGCAGAAAGAAGCACAGAGGAGAGGTCGAGCGCCGTTATCGGCGTCGTGTTGTGCGCACTGATGCCATTTTCGAGGCACCATTTCACTGATTAGGTAAGCAAGGCAAATTCTCATAGCGGTTTCGAGACTTACTATTGAGGCGCGGAAGCGTGGGGGCCAGCAGGGCGATGGGAATGTAACGCAGATGCTCATGCTCGCGCATGCTCTCCGTCTACGAGGTGGGAGATGAGATTACATCAGTTGAAGCAAAGTAAAGACATACGACAGGCAGCGAATCCACGATGATCGTGTCGATGTGCGGGCACTTCTCCTTGTCGGAGACCTCGCTAACGTCGTGGACGACGACGGGAAGTAGACCGAGCTCTGAGATCCGCTCCTCCACGCCGGTGTTATCGCGCAGGGTGTCCACGAAGAGGATCGTCCGCTTCGAGAACGGCGAAAGCTTCAGGAGCGTCGCATCCATCGACTGCTGCTGATTTATCTGGGACGTGATCGTGAAGTAGAATTTGCTGCCCTTCCCGAGTTCACTCTCCACCCAAATGTCGCCCTGCATGAGCGACGTCAGGCGTTTGGAGATCGAGAGCCCCAACCCTGTCCCGCCATATTCCTGATGAATGACAAGTCAGACGAAAGTACAAACGACACTGGAAGGACCACGCACTCGTGTCGTCGAACCGTCAGCTTGACAGAAGGTGTCGAAGATAAGATTTAGCTTGTCTTGAGCGATACCGATGCCCGTATCCATGACACAGAACTGCAAAGTCACGCTGTCCGGATCCAGGGAGACAAAGTGGATGCTGAGCGCGACGTAGCCGATGCGGGTGAACTTGATCGCGTTCCCGACGAGGTTGGTGATGACCTGCCGCAGCCGGAGCGAGTCTCCAATTAGCGCGTCTGGAATTTCGGGGTCGACATCGAGGATCAAATCGAGTCCTTTCTGAGTCGCGCGTCCGACGAGCGTCTTCAGAATGTCGAATATAGTTTGTCGCATGGAATATGAAACGGCTTCCATCGTCATTCGACCGGCTTCGACTGGAAAACACGTCAGCGAGAAGATCCAGTCGGACGGGTATAACGCACTCTTGGAGATATCCAAGATATCGTCGATGATCAAGAGTAAGCTGCGGGCTAAGCTGTGCACCAAGAGCAAGCTTTCCCGCTGACTTCTGTTGAGGTCGCTATCTAGCGTCAACTCCGTCATGCCAATGATGCCGTTCATGGGTGTCCTGTACTGAGCTCAGCCAAAGAATGACCTCGAAAGCAAAATCGCTCACCGGATTTCGTGACTCATATTGGCCAAGAACTCGCTCTTACTTTTATTGGCCAACTCGGCAGCTTCTCGCGCAGCAGTGTTCTTTTGAATACTGTCGCGCAAATCGTAGAGCATTTGGTTGATCCGCGACTTGAGCTCGTCCATCTCACCACTCGCTTCGACCGTGATGAACGAAGTGAAGTCTCCGTCTGAGGCTGCCTTCGAGATCTGTGCAAAGCCTCGCACTTGAGTCGTCAAACTGCTGGCCATCGTATTGACCGATACGCTAGCACGATAACGGTCAGCGCGCGCTTGCAGGAACGAAGAGGACGTACGTAATCTCTAACCATATGCCTTGCACGTTGCCGACTTCAGCCTGGACACCCATATTCCCCTTCGTGCCGACCTCCAATGCGACCTTCTTGACTTCGCTGGCGAAGATCGCTAGCTGGTCGATCATGTCGTTGATGGTATTGACGAGACTCAGCATCTCTCCCGACACGGACAAGCCCGCAATCTTGCGCGTCAGATCGCCCTTCGCTACGGCATTCTACTCGGAGTCAGAAAAGGAAAAGAATGGAGACGGCAAGTACACACCGTTGCGTCCGAGATCGTCCGTACTTGTAACGTCAACTGCGTATGGTCAGTATGGCAAGCTACAGCAGGACCACATTGCACTCACGTTGTTGGCCATAACATTGACGTTGTCGGTCAAATCTTTCCAGGTTCCTTGAACGCCCTCGACTTCTGCTTGCCCGCCGAGCTTTCCCTCCGTGCCGACCTCACGCGCGACTCTCGTCACCTCCGCAGCGAACTGACTCAATGACGCGGTCATCTCATTGACGGTGTCCTTGAGGTCGAGGATCTCTCCGTGGGCGACGATCATGACTTGCTTTGTGAGGTCACCGCCGGCGACGGCTTTCGTGACCTGCGCAATAGATCTCACTTGATCGGTGAGGTTCTGCGCCATGAGATTGACGTTGTCCGTGACGGTCTACATGCAGAAGGGTTAGAATAGCCTTGGGACAAATAGGAATACGCTGACCTTCCACATGCCGGTGGTACCGACGACCATGGCCTGTCCACCGAGCTTGCCTTCGGTCCCGACTTCGATACTGACACGGGTGATCTCCGACGCGAGAGTGTGCAGCTGGGTGACCATTCCGTTGATGGTCTCCTTGAGATCCAGCATCTCGCCCTTCACGTCGATCTCGACCTGCTTCGTCAAGTCGCCAACCGCCACGGCTTTCGTGACCTTGGAGATCGAGCGGACCTGGTCGGTTAGATTCATGGCCATTTTCTATGGAACCTTTAGCGAAGATGGGGAACTAGCGGAAAAGGAACGCACGTTGACGTTGTCGGTCAGCGCGCCCCATGTACCCTGGACTCCCTCGACCCGCGCCTGCCCACCCAGCTTCCCTTCTGTGCCGACTTCAAGAGCGACTCGGGTGACCTCGCTCGCGAAGATGCTGAGCTGCGATACCATGTTGTTGATGGTGGATTTGAGGTCGAGCATCTCTCCCTTGACATCGATCTCGACCTTTTTCGTGAGATCGCCGCGAGCGACAGCGGTGGTGACATCGGAAATCGTCCGCACTTGGTCGGTGATGTTGAGAGCCATTTTCTGTGCTCGGTCAGGGAGAGTCGAAGCACGAAGAAAAGAAGACGTACATTGACGTTCTCTGTGAGATCCTTCCATGTCCCTTGGACGCCCTTGACCAACGCTTGACCTCCCAGCTTGCCCTCAGTTCCGACCTCAAGTGCGACTCGAGTGACTTCGCTGGCGAAGATGTTCAGCTGCGAAACCATTCCATTGATGGTTTGCTTGAGATCCAACATCTCGCCCTTGACGTCGATTTCGACTTGCTTTGTTAGGTCGCCAACCGCCACGGCCTTCGTGACCTTCGAGATCGAGCGAACTTGATCGGTGAGATTCATGGCCATTTTCTACAAACCCGTTAGATACCATCCGCGGACTGACAAAGCAAAGTAACGCACGTTGACATTGTCGGTCAGCGCGCCCCATGTGCCCTGCACGCCTTCGACCCTCGCTTGTCCGCCCAGCTTCCCTTCGGTACCGACTTCGAGAGCGACTCGAGTGACCTCACTCGCGAAGATACTGAGCTGGGACACCATGTTGTTGATGGTAGACTTCAAGTCGAGCATCTCGCCCTTGACGTCGATCTCGACTTTTTTCGTGAGATCGCCGCGAGCGACGGCGGTGGTGACGTCGGAGATCGTTCGCACTTGGTCGGTGATGTTGAGGGCCATTTTCTGCCGTGACACATGAGGAACATCAGCACGAGAAAGAGTAGATGACGTACATTGACGTTCTCGGTGAGATCCTTCCACGTCCCTTGGACGCCCTTCACCAACGCTTGACCGCCCAACTTGCCCTCGGTCCCAACCTCAAGCGCGACGCGGGTGACTTCGCTGGCGAATATGTTCAGCTGAGACACCATGTCGTTGATCGTGTTCTTGAGGTCAAGCATCTCTCCCTTGACGTCGACATCGACCTTCTGTCCCAAATCGCCCAAGGCGACGGCCTTTGTAACGAGCGATATCGAGCGCACTTGGCCGGTCAGATTCGACGCCATTTTCTGTTAACAATCGATGAGACGGTGTGTTAGGTATTGGGCAATCTCAGACGCACGTTGACGTTCGTGGTGAGATCCTTCCATGTCCCCTGTACACCTTCCACTCTGGCCTGGCCCCCTAGCTTCCCCTCGGTCCCGACTTCCAAGGCGACTCGCGTTACCTCACTGGAGAAGTTCCCAAGCCGGGCCACCATCTCGTTGATAGTAACCTTGAGGTCGAGCATCTCGCCGCTGACGTCGACGTCGATGGTCTTCTCGAGATCCCCGTACGCCACCGCTTTCGTGACAAGCGATATGGAGCGCACTTGGTTGGTAAGATTCGAGGCCATTTTCTGCATCGGGATGAGTAGTGGCTCTTGGGGAGCAGCAAGAGACTCACATTGACGTTGTCGGTGAGATCCTTCCACGTGCCTTGCACACCCTCGACCCTCGCCTGCCCGCCAAGCTTCCCGTAGGTCCCGACTTCGAGCGCGACACGCGTCACTTCGCTCGAGAAGTTGCCCAAGCGAGCGACCATCTCGTTGATGGTAACTTTGAGGTCGAGCATTTCGCCACTAACGTCGACGTCGATGGTCTTCTCCAAGTCCCCATACGCCACCGCCTTGGTGACCAACGAAATCGAGCGGACTTGATTCGTGAGATTCGACGCCATTTTCTGCACCGACATCAGCCCCCGCCCCGGAAAAGAGCAGCAGAAAAAAAACTCACATTGACGTTGTCGGTGAGGTCCTTCCACGTCCCCTGCACACCTTCGACCTCGGCCTGTCCACCAAGCTTCCCGTACGTCCCCACCTCGAGCGCGACCCGGGTGACCTCGCTGGAGAAGTTGCCAAGCCGCTCCACCATCTCGTTGATCGTGACCTTGAGATCCAGCATCTCTCCACTCGCGCCAACGTCAATCTTCTTCCCAAGATCCCCGTACGCGACGGCCTTGGTGACCATCGAGATGCTCCGCACCTGGTCAGTGAGATTGGACGCCATTTTCTGCACGACTCTCGTCAGCCTTTGCACACACAAAAAGCAAATCAGCAATCGCAACTCACGTTGACATTATCCGTCAAGTCCTTCCACGTCCCCTGCACGCCCTCGACCTCCGCCTGCCCGCCAAGCTTCCCCTCCGTGCCCACCTCCAGCGCCACACGCGTCACCTCACTCGAAAAGTTCCCAAGCCGCTCCACCATCTCGTTGATCGTCACCTTCAAGTCAAGCATCTCCCCACTCGCCCCGACCTCGATCTTCTTGGTCAAGTCCCCGTACGCGACCGCCTTGGTGACCCGCGAGATGGAGCGCACCTGGCTCGTCAAATTCGATGCCATTTTCTGTGTTGTCAGTCGGCATATCAGCGTGCGGCCGCAAATGAAGTGCGCGACAGGATGGATACGCACGTTGACGTTATCGGTAAGGTCCTTCCAAGTCCCCTGCACACCCTCGACCTCCGCCTGCCCACCGAGCTTCCCGTACGTGCCGACCTCGAGCGCGACGCGCGTCACCTCCCGCGAGAAGTTGCCCAACCGCATCACCATCTCGTTGATCGTGACCTTAAGATCGAGCATCTCCCCGCGCACATCGACGTCGATCTTCCTGCTCAAGTCGCCGTACGCGACGGCCGTCGTAACGTCCGAGATCGACCGCACTTGATTCGTCAGATTCGAGGCCATGCGCTGCGGCACCGTCAGCCATCGCAACATACACGAAGAAGAAAAAAGACGCACATTAACATTATCCGTCAAATCCTTCCAAGTCCCCTGCACCCCATCCACCTTCGCTTGCCCGCCCAACTTGCCCTCCGTCCCCACGTCCAACGCAACGCGCGTCACCTCGCTCGCAAACTTGCCCAACCGCATCACCATCTCGTTGATCGTTTCCTGTACGCGCAGTCAGCCTCTACGACACACACCAAGCCACGCAACAGCGCACCTTCAAATCCAGCATCTCCCCGCTCACATCCACCTCCATCGTCTTCCCCAGGTCCCCGTTCGCCACCGCCTTGGTGACGAGCGAGATCGAGCGCACCTGCCCCGTCAGATTCGAGGCCATTTTCTGCATCCGCCCCCGCGCGTCAGCGTCGTCATCGACACTTAAAGGAAAAAGGCGAAACGCACGTTGACATTATCCGTCAAATCCTTCCACGTCCCCTGCACGCCCTCCACCTTTGCCTGCCCGCCCAACTTGCCCTGCGCAGCGCACGGACTCATCAACAACCTCGCACACAAAAGAACGCAAAACGCAACGCACCTCCGTCCCGACCTCGAGCGCCACGCGCGTCACCTCCGATGCGAAGGCGCTCAGCTGCGGGGCGTATCGGCGTTAGCGTTCGGGCTTCGGGATGTGACAGAGAGAGAACACCCACCTGATCCACCATTCGATTAACCGTGTCCTTGAGCGTATTGATCTCGCCCTCCGCCTGTATCGTGACCTTCTGCGACAAGTCCCCACGCGCAACCGCCGTCGTCACCGTCGCGATACTCCGCACCTGGTCCGTCAACGACAGGCACATCCGATTAACCTGCGTCCCTCGTCAGCACAAGCGCCTCGACTCGCGAAGAAGAAAAAGCTTGGTGAAGAAAGAAAAAGAGAAAAAGTAGTAGGAACAAGAGAAAACGCAAACGCACATTCGTAACCAACTCGCTCCACACGCCCTCCACATCCGGCACCGTCGCCTCCCCGCCGAGCTTCCCCTGGTTCCCCACCTCGAGCGTCACGCGCGTCACCTCCACCGCGAGCGTCCGCAGCCGCAGCACCATCCCGTTCACCGTGTTCTTCAGGTCGAGGATCTCGCCGTTCGCGTCGACCTAGGGTGAGGGGCGGGTAAGTAAGGGAGTAGCGGGTGGGTGTAAGTATACGAGGAACGGGTGGGTGTAAGTATAAGGATAGCGAGTGGGTGTAAGTATGTAGACGAGTAGGAATAAGAGGGGGAAGAGGTTGGGCGAGCACTAATGAGAGCGTCGCCTCTCGCCTCTCGCCCGCCCCTCCCACCATCCCAAAGAAACGAAAAAGAAAACGAAAAGAAAGAGCAAGGAACGCACATCAATCTGCTTGCTCAAATCCCCCTTGGCGACCGCCGTCGTCACCGCCGCGATGCTGCGTACCTAGAGAAGACGAAATCAGTATCGTGTATGTGTGTGCTCGTGGATTATGGATCGTGTATCGTGCGTATACTCGTGTGTATGCTCGTGTATATGCTCGTGTGTCATAGATCGTGTAGGCGGGAAGACGTGCACATAACCCCGCATCCCCAAAAGAAACACGCCGAAAAAAAAGAGAGAGCGAAAACAAACGAAAACCCACCTGCGTCGTCAAATTCGCCGCGAGCGTGTTCACCTCGTCCGTCAGCTCGCGCCACGTGCCCTCCACGTCCTCGACGTGTGCCTGTGCGCCGAGCTTGCCCTGTGGGGAGGAGGGGGGTTAGTGAGGTTGTAGGATGTGGGGGGGGTGAGAGGGGGGAGGAAAGGGAGGAGGGCGTCCTTGGGAAGCGAGAATCAGGAGAAGCGGGGGAGGGGAAGTGGAAGTGGGTGAGTCGAGTGAACGGGAGGGGAGCGATGGGGAGGGGCGGGAGAGGGAATAAAGGAAGGCGGGAGGCGGGAAGCGGGAGAGGGAGAGGAAAGTCGTCGGGAGGGAAGGAGTGAGGGGCGGAACAGCATAGAGGGAGGCGGGAGGCGGGAAGCGGGAGGGGATTAGTAAGGTTGTAGGATGAGATGAGGATGAGAGGGGGGAGCGGGGAGGGAGGGGGAGGGAAGGGAAAGGAACGCGGAGTAGGGAGAGAAGAGGGCGTCCTCGGTCGGCGCAAGGTAAGTGGGGAAGGGGAAGTGGGCGAGTCGGGTGAACGGGAGGGGAGCGAGGGGGAGTCGTCGGGAGAGGAGGGAGGAGAGGAGGGAAAAAAGCGAGGGTGGAGTCGGGTGGAGTCATCGGGAGAGGGAAGAAGGAGGGAAGAAAGCGGGAGAGGGACTCCGACGTGAATTCATCGGGAGGGGGAGGAAGCGGGAAGCGGGAGGTAGCGGGAAGCGGGAGGAAGCGGGAAGCGGGAGGAAGCGGGAAGCGGGAAGCGGGAAGCGGGAAGTCGTCGGGGGGAAGGAGTGAAGTGAGTGAGGGGGGAACAGCATAGAGGGAGGCGGGAAGCGGGAAGCGGGAGGCGGGAGGCGGGAGGGAGAGACAAAGGAGAGGAAGGAAAGGGGAGGGGAAGCACGAGGGAGAGATGCTGGAAGAACGGGGGACCGGGATGGAGGGAATACGGGTGAGGGAGAGGGAAGAAGGCGAGGAGAGGATGGGAGGAGGCGGCGTGAAATGAGTGAGGGGGGAGGGGGTTGGAGTCGTCGGTACGCAGTGAGCGGGGCGGGGACGTAGCACGCGCCAAGCGGAGGAAGTCCCGCGAGCTCGAGAGTCCAAAATAAAAGCGAAAAAAACAAAAACCACGCAACGCACCTCCGTCCCGACATCCCGACTCACGCGCGTCACCTCCGTCGCAAAGTGCCCCAGGTTGTCGACCATCGTGTTTATCACCTGCGGGCGTAGGATTAGCGAAAACGGACCGAAGCGTCAGTGAATTGAGTATGGGAAGGAAGGAGGGAGGGAGGAGAAAGGAGGGGGAGGGAGGGCAAAAGGGTACGGCCGCCCGCCCACTCCAAAGGCCAAAGGCCAAAGGCGGCCACACCGACACGGATGCCGACACGGACGCCGACACGGACGCCACCACTACCACCACCAGCGACACCAGCGACACCGCCCGCCCACCCGCCCGCCCGTAGACACCCTCGGGGCGCAGCGCACGCGGGACAGGAGCTGCTCCCGCTCCCGCTCCTGCTCGCTCGTCCCGTCTCGCTACCCCAAAAACACACGGACGCACGCACACGGACGCACAAAAGTGGAAGAAGAGACGAGACGAAGAAACGCAGATAGACAGACACATCCAGATGGCGGTCAGAGGCCATCCCCTCCACTTCTTCTTCCCCTTCCCCTTCCACTTCCACTTCCACCGCCCGGGGCGAGGGCGAGGGCGAGCTCGTGCTCGTCACGCACGCACGCATACAAAGAGGGAAGAAACGCCCCGCCCCGCGCCTCATCCCAATCCCTCCAAACACGACAGAGCCCCCCCCCCCCAAGAAAAAAGGAAAGAAAGAAAAGAAAAAGAAAGAAAGAAAAAACGAAAAGGGCTTAAGCCCGTCTCTCGAAAAAAAAAAGAGCCAGAAGAAAAAATGAAAGCGAGGCGAAAAAAATGAAAGCGGGGGGAAAATAAACGTCCCATCTCTCTCTCAAAAAAGAGCCAAAAAAACACAAGGGAGAGAAACTTTTTGGAATAAGGGAAAGAAGAAACACACCTTCTTCAGCTGCACCATCAGATCGCCCTGCACGCGCACGGTGATCTTCTGCGTGAGGTCGCCGGTCGCGACGGCGTTGCAGACGCGGGAGACGTCGCGGACCTGGGGTGGGCGGGGTGAGTATTTAGTGCGCATGGAGGGGGAAGAAGGGGGAGGTGAGTGGGGGGGGAGGAAGGGGGGTGGGCATGAGTGAGTGGGAGGGGGAGGGAAATGGGAGAGAGGAAAGAGGGAGATGTGGGGGCCGGGAGAAAGGTCCGGGACGAGGGAGGGGGAGGCACACGGGGGAAGGCCGAGACGGGGAGGGAGAAAGAAAAAGAGAAGGAAATGAGAGGGAAGGAAAGGAAAGGAAAAGGGGGAGCGGGAGATGGGGAAAGACGCGGAGGGAGGAGGAAAGGAGACGAGGGGAAATGGGTGGCGAGGGAAACGACGGGAGGCGGGGAAGAAGGAAGGGATGGAAAGAGGGAGATGCGGGGAGGGAAAGGTAAAGGTAAACGACGACGGCGACGGCGAAAAAAAATGGACGAAGCGGGGATAGGACGGAGCGAGGATAGGGATAGATACGATATACGAGGAAACGGAATGACCAGCCACACATACCTGATCCTTCAACAGCCTCAGCTCCTCAAGCGCATCCATCCCGCCCTGGCTCGCAGCACTAGCGAGCGCGCCGCCGGTGGGGACGACGCCGGGGCTCTCCGCATACCCCACATACCCCCCCGCGGCGTCCCCATTCACATGATACGCACGGTGCCCGCACGCGGGGCACGTCGCCAGCGGCGTCGTGTACCTGCTCCCCTGCCCACCACCGCTCGTCGTACCGTCGCCGTCGCTCTCGTCGTCGGCGGAAGAGGGGGACGAAGACGAAGAAAACCCAAAGTCGTCGTACGAGCGCCCGTTGCTGCTGCTGCTGCCATTCGCGGCGTGGTTCGCGGCGTAGAACTGCTCCTCGAGCGCACTGGCGTACGAGCTGCTGCTCCCGGGCGTGCCGGGCGTCGCGGGGCGGTTGTTCGCGAACTCCGGGTTGCTGTTGGTGGTGGTGGTGGTGGTGGTGCGGGGGAGGGGCATGGGCATAGGTATCGGCGCAGGCGCGGGCAGCCCCGCGAGCGTCGGCGTCGGCGTCGGCGGCCTCCGCCCCGTTATCGTGCCATTCCGTGTTATCGTCGTCGGTGCGGCTGTCGTCGTCGTCGTCGGGGCAGGCGGCGTGGGCAGCGGCGTCGGCGGGCCGCTCGCTATCGCATGTGTATTACTCGCACTGGCAGCAGCGCGCAACAGCCCCTCGACCTTGCGCAATATCGCATCCGTCTGCCAGTCCCTCGGGCCGTGGTATCTCGGGGGCGGGGCGGCGGCGGCTTTCGGAGCATCGTGGAGGCTGAGGACGGCAAGGAGGTGGTCGCGGAACGGGTCCCCGACGAGCGTACCCATTGCACGGTGAGATGGTGGTGGTCCCAACCTTGAAGCTCCGGTGACACAATGATGACGTCAGTTCCGACCCTGAACTCCATATAAAATGAAATTTAGACACGTTTCACGATCGCATCCTCTCGCCACCGCCCGCAGGCTAATATAACTCACTTTCCTTCCTCTTCTATTCAACTCTGCCCTGTCCCTTGCACCGTAATCCCGTTCCTGCCACTCTTCACACCGTCGAAAAACCTTTCGGATCTCACCGCTGCGCAAAGCTAATCGCCTCTTCCTCCTCGCCTCCTCCCCTTACGTCGCTACTAATATAACAACACCACTCCACGCAACGCCAGCGCCAACCTGCAGTTAAGCTCCGTCCCGCTGGCCTCCTCCCGTAATCCGGAACGGACAGCGCAGATCGCTCCAGAGTCCCTTTCCGCATGCAGACACACACTCTCCACGGATCCGCGGCCGGCCCTCACCTTACCTACCCTTACCTGATATTGATACCTTGCTTAATTCGCTGCTCCGACGTCATGCATCAGCCTGCTGTGCAACTGCTGTAACTGTTGGACACTCCGATCTTACGGCTACTTGCAAAACGATCGGCACTTTTTGTTTTCGCAACGCCCCAAGGGATACCTCCACACAATAACCTCCACGGCGCATGTACTGCTTCAAGTCGACTCATTCGTGCGCATCAGAAAATCTGATTGCAGAGCCGCGAAAAAGTGTCTATCGTTTCGACCTAGTGTTTAACATGATGAACACTAAATTCCACCAATCACCCATCCAGAATCTGCTCTCTGAAATCTACGAACAGCGTCATATCACGTCACCCACGAACATCCACAATTGAAGCATCGGTCAATGATTTGCCATCCCACGACACCCCTGAATTTCACTCAGCTCAGTGAGAGCTTGCTTGCATCCAAGCGTCATATCACGTCACCCCCGAACATCCACAATCGAAGCATCGTCGGTGACTGATTCCAGCCGTACCATTTCTACGTAGCAAGCTGTTCAATTCCTGATCGGATTTTATTTCATCAGCTACTAAGAGCTAAGAGCTAAATCCTATCCCTCCGTTCCTGGCCATGGATCACCGTCTCCCTTCAATCTTAACTGTTTGTCTGTCAATCATACCGGCACTGAGACTTATTCTAGAATCTTATTCAAAATCTGAACAATATCAAGTACGTGTGACACAACACTCCCAAAAAATTCTATATATGTAAGTAAACCTTTACTGGGTCAGCTTCACAAAAAGTTATTCCTCACAACCACCTTTTGTCCTTTCAGCTGAGTGCAGGGAGGGATAAAGACACCCAGTAGCAGCATATGGCATGCACCTACCACTAGTATGTGTCGGGTTGAAAAGGTGCTGTACAGGTAGGAGAGCCCCCGTTCGATTCGGGGCTGGGTGATCGATTCGGGGCTGGGTCATTTGGTCTCGTTCGATTCTGGGCTAGATATGTAGTATGTGAAATTTCTTTGTGTTTTTATTCCTCAACCCCAACCGACATATCTCCAAAGAAAATATGAATTATCCCATTCATGAAGGCTCCATCATACTACAACCATCTGCCATGTAATGATCCATACAGTTGCACTCATAAAGAGTCTTGAAAAATATAGTAAAAACATCAATTTTGTTCCATAGAAGCCTGAGTGAGTTGAAGTTTGCTTTAATTGCCTTTCAAAACATCTCTTACTTGTCTCTGAAATACAGCTGAGGAGCAGGCACAGGGATACCCAGTAGCACATGGTGTGCACCTGCCCCTCATTAGCATAAAAAAGCACCATAGCAAACAGGAGAGCCCCCGTTCAATCCGGGGCTGGGTAGTGCGATGACATCCCCAACATCTTTTCCCCAAATGAAACATGTGTTTGTCCCAAATCATATACATCCCTCCATGCATGGTTCAGTTCCACATTTCCTATTTTTGAGTTTTTGCGGGAGTTGCAATTTTCCTTTGACCTGCTCGATCATCACTTTTTTGTGTCCAACTTTGCCTCATAAATACCCCCAATATATTCAAAATACAAGCAGGAGTAATAACACCTAGTAGCACATGCTGTGCACCTGCTTTCTGTGCATGCTCCTTTCAGTAAGCAGGACTTGGACCCTGTTCGATTCGGGGCTAGGTACATAGTGGGAGTTTTCGTGGAGTTTTTCATCCCTTAACCCACGAGATCATTTTATTGATGCTACTTAGAGCCTGTTCGGATCATCCTGAAAACTTTGGTTTCCAAAATTTCGAGGATTTCGGCCCCGCGGCATTCGGTTATGGTTTGCGCGTGTCAAATCATCACTGATATCCGGAAATACTCCGACCCACATGATGCGGTCTGTATGCGGACGATGAACCCCCCTTCCTCATCGTCCCCATTCCCAACCGCCTTTCTCGAGTTTTGAAAGTGGCCTAAATGATGGTGCACTTCGAGTGTAATCAATATAAGGGTCAGTAGATGTATGTGGAGTAATTTATGATTCAAAATAGTAACTGACACTCGAGTTCTTGCAGTTGCATCAAACGGCGGGAGGGCGGGTCGGGTCGGCGGGCGGCGGGCAACGATGAGGAAGGTCCATATCAAATGATAGGCCAAATCATTGCCGAGTCACCCTAGCAACAAGCGAGACATCGGCTCATCGGCTCACCGGGCCCAGGTCCGTAAATCCTCGAAAACCAAAGTTTTCAGGATGATCCGAACAGGCTCTTATTTTCTTTTCTGCACTGCATTAGCTGCGATGCAGGTAAGGCTGTTCAGTGTATCTTATTTCATGCATGTAATTCCAAGCTGTGATGAATACATGCTATAATCACCCCTGTGGCAAGACACTTGCAATTTTTCAAAAAAAAATCCATGTAACCCGTTATGAGTTATATGCCCGGACCTTGAACGGACGGCGGCGTACATCGGCGTACGCCGTGGGGTATCGGATCTCATCGGGTTTGCGTCAAAAGTGTCAGATTTCATCAGAGGAGATAAGGTTCCCCTTGGCGATCAGTGATTATCGTTGATGTGATTAGATTGTACGCTGAAGTTCGTCGTAAACCCCTGTACCGCAGGTGGCCGCTGAAAACCGCTGGATCTCAGTGGATTCATTCAAATAAAAACAAACTAGGCAAACAGATGGATACAGAGGGATCCGCTGGCTTCCGGCTTCCACGTGTACTTCATCACTTTTCATTATGAGTGCGGAATCAACTACGACTTCGCTGCGCATGTGTTGATGTTACTCTACAAGGAGCTGGTTGAGAAGAAGGTGATCGCGAAGGGACAGTTTCTCTCTGAAGAGTTCTGGGAGAAGGTTCGGAATATTAACGAGACGTTGAGATTCAGTGGATTCCGCTGTATCACGACGGTTTCCACTGGACTTCAGTGTACAGTGGATATATATATTCGGCCAAGTCTGCTGGTATTCGGTGGCTCCTGGTGGAATGTCCCGACTATTTTTCAAAGGGAATGACATATTTTACTGGATTTTCGTTCAACTGACCGATAGGATTCACTGCCAGTGTACAACACCGCACAATTCAAATCTTCTCGGCGGATGCTGGCGGAAGTCCCACTGGATTTTCGGTGCCTGTACAGTGGGACTCAGTGGAATACGGTGGTTGTACACATCCATTCAGTAACTTTCGGTGAATTTCAGTGAACTTCGGAAGGTGACTTCGGTGGATCCCGGCAAATTTCTGATGACAAATTTTTGTGTTCAGCGGGATACGCTGGTCCGTATATGAATTATCTGCTGGTTCCAAAATAGCTAGTGCGGTCCGGTGTATGCAAAAATTTCCAACAGAATTCAATGTACACTATAACGTCCGCGGGGGTTCACCGGAATCCGGTGAATTGGGCCGGCGTTCTGGGTCCGGGCATAATACAGCCCTTTATTGGGTGAGTTGAAGCTTGTGCTTCCATGTCCTTTCAGATAACACTGCGGGCAACTCCCACGGCCGTGAGTTCATGGCGTTTGTCTGACACTTGCCATGGCGTTGGCACAGCGTTGCACAAACGATCAGTTTCTCTTTGTTCTTATCCTTATCGATCCGGCTATCACGCAGGGTCATCTGTTCGCCGTGACCGTGGCCACGGCACCCGGGCCGTAGGGTATTTTCTCTCTGGGGGTCGACGGCACGGCCACGGCACGGGTTTCCGCCTCCACGGCCCGTGGAAACACGGCTGTGACGGCCCTGCAACGGCTTACTTGTTTCTGCCATTAACATAGTGTAACTCCAGAACTTTAGTGCTTAAGCCTCCTAGTGGACCCACTGGAAGTGTCCTTGCTGTATTATAACATGTTTACTCTGCCGAAATCCCAATATTTCAGTCAAGTTGCATCGATTCCGGAAGAGCACTTCCGGAATACTCGAGAATGATGGCGAGTTTCATCTAAGCCCCTCTTCGATCATTCGTTGCATCGCAGATAATTGGAACCCTCATGTAGCATTTTGAAAAAAGCAGGTTAGGTGATTAGTCTTCTGGAAATCCTGCTACATGGAAATTGCTTTATTGATTGGTTACCACTGACCTCTAAGAGCAAATTACAGCTAAACAACCACTCTGAGACATTTTTAATAAACAGATAGATCAAATTCAGACAAGGACCAAAGGATAGAATTTTCAACACAGCCGTGTACCCGTAATGGCTGTGCCGTCGACCATGCCGTACTGTCAGACATTTTGTCAACCACTCCGTGGGCCATTTCGAGATGGCCCATGCCATATCAAAGCCGTCGATTACACGGCCGTGCCCATCACGGGCACAGTTGACAGCCCTAAACGCAGGGCGCTGACATCATTTGAACGCACCTACCCTGATCCACTCTCATTTACTGGACTATCTCTCGAGCAGCTCAAATTCCGCGCTGGAAGTGACCAGAAAACGTGCAAAGACTCCCTTTTCAAACCAAAACTCCTGCAATTGATTGTATGTTGAAAAACTAGATTTGGGAGACTGGACGGTGATCTAGCTTGTACATTTGGTGGAGGACTAATACATGAGTTGAATCCAAAATCTCAAGGCATACCCTTGATGTTCTATGAGTGAGACTAGCTGTTCTCCTTATATCTTGCGGTACCTGTATATTCAAAATACAATTGACCAACAAACTACTTACCAATACCATTAGGATTCTGTGTGCAGTCCAGCCATTCAGCAATGCCGGTGTCACTTGCGTACACGAATGTACACACATTACTCACAAGAGCAACAACGATGGGCCAGTCTAAGCTGGTGCACGCGAGGCCCTGGTTGGTCCGGATGCACCCTGTGCCAGATGATGAACCTGTTGATTGGGTGGAAACCATTCATTGCGAAGTCAATGAAAGGACTCGTAAACAACAAATTGGACAATCTATTGCATTGTAAGTGCAATGTGAGTTGTTAAAAATGGCGCTGGAGAAAAGGAAGGAGATCCGAACACAAGTCATGCACCTTCAGAAGTTGGAGTGCAAAACTCACGCAACAACCCTCAGGCTCAGTCACAGTATTTGCTGCACTCAGTGCCAGTGTAAGTACTGCCCATTCTGGGTTGGCTGTTGGTGATTTGTGGGACTCAGAAATTTGACTAAACTTGAGGCATATTGGATGCTCCATTGGGCAATCAGAGATTGTCCGATGAATGAGAGTGGATGAGGGGAGGGACGTGCAAATGATGCGTGATGGCCGGATCGATGAAGATTTTATCTTGATTGATCATTGGCTAGTAGGGAAGCTAAACAATCAAGATAAGATAAGAACAAAGGGAACTGATCGTTTGTGCAACGCCGTGCCAACGCCATGGCAAGTGTCGGTCAAACGCCATGAACCCACGGCCGTGGGAGTTGCCCGCAGTGTAAGTGCAGGTGACTAGCAGGGATAAAGACACCCAGTAGCACATAGTGTGCACCTACCCATTGCGGATGGCAGGTAGAAGGACCCAGTTCAATTCGGGGCTGGGTGATGTGAGTTTCTCGTGTATAAACATTTTCCTCCCCCAACCCAGAATATTACAACACCCATTCCATCCAAAATTCTTTGATACAGGCCTAGGGGATCCACCCAACTATCTTGTGAGTCTATTGCCATACCCATGCAATACCGTTTCTGTGTGTTCGACTTTTGTTTTTGTTGGCTCAAATACATGTATATTTAAAGATAGAACAGGGTTGAAGATATCTGGTAGCACATACTATGGTGTGCACCTGCCATTGGTTCCATTAATTATAGCCATGTCGGTAGGAGGCCCCCGTTCGATTCTGGGCTAGATAGTATGTGAAATTTCTTTGTGTTTTTATTCCTCAACCCCAACCGACATATCTCCAAAGAAAATAAGAATTATCCCATTCATGAAAGCTCCATCGTACAACCATCTGCCATGTAATGATCCATACAGTTGCACTCATAAAGAGTCTTGAAACGGAAGTAAAAACATCAATGTTGTTCCATAGAAGCCTGAGTGAGTTGAAGTTTGCTTTAATTGCCTTTCAAAACATCTCTTACTTGTCTCTGAAATACAGCTGAGGAGCAGGCATAAAGACACCCAGTAGCACATGGTGTGCACCTGCCAATAATCAGCCTGAAAAAGTCCTGTGGCCGGTAGGAGAGCCCCCGTTCAATCCGGGGCTGGGTAGTGCGATGACAACCCAACATCTTTTTCCCCAAACGAAACATGTGTCTGCCCCAAATCCTGGAAACAATGGATATACATCCCTCTATTCACAGTTCAATTCCACAATTCTTTTGAGTTTTTACTGGAGTTGCGGTTTTTCTGTCAGTTCCTTCAACCATCACTATTTTTCTTTGTTTAACTTTTGCTTTGGTGGCCATGTATATTCAAAGATAGGACAGGGTTGAGAACACCTGCTAGCACACAGTGTGGTGTGCACCTGCCATCTAGTTCATTCGCTGGAGGCAGGTGGGACCCTGTTCAATTCGGGGCCAGGTGGTACGTGCTTCATTCGAAAAGTTTTTTTCGCCCATAACCCACGAGATCATTTCATTTTCAAAGACGAACCATCTGAATCCGCTATGATGACACTTACCGTCATTCGATGACACTTAAACCAAAACACTCACCAAGTTTGATTTTTTGGCCATGGAAGCCATTATTAGGTGAGTCAATCGAAGCTTTCCTTCCTACTTCTCCTCACTTCCTGTTGATGAAATACAGATGTACAGTGGCATAGAGACACCCAGTAGCACATGGTGCACCTCCCACTTCCCCAATATGAAAAATATTGCGGGAGGCAGCCTGTTCGATTCGGGGCTGGGTGATGTAGCTGCTTCAACTATCACTTTTTTTGTGTTCAACAGTGTCTTGTTAAACCCCCAAATATATTCAAAAGACAATCAGGACTTAAGACACCTGGTAGCACCTGCTGTGCACCTGCTTTCTGTACATGCCCCTTTGAGCAAGCAGGACTTGGACCCCGTTCGATTCGATTCAGGGCTAGGTAGTAGGATGTTTGTGGAGTTTTTCATCCTTTGACCCACGAGATCATTTTATTGATGCTACTTACATAACACTTACAATCTTTTCAAAAGAATTCCAAGTCTTTATTGGGTAAGTTGATGCTTGTGTTTCACTCCTCACCTTTTGTCTTTTCATCTGAGTTTGGGTGAACAGCAAGGATAAAGACACCCAGTAGCACATGGCATGCACCTACCACTAGTACGTGTCGGGTTGAAAAATGTGCTGTACAGGCAGGAGAGCCCCCGTTCAATTCGGGGCTGGGTGATGTAAGTTTCTGGGGTGTTAACTTTTTCCTCCCTGGATGCAGAATATTATAATACCCATCCATCCCAGATGCTTAAAGCTAGGTCACCCAATCTGAGCCTATTGCTGACCTTGTGTACTCAAGCAATGTTCCAATTATTACCTTCAAGTTTTCTTTGTGTGCAAAAAATTTTTAAGGCCTTAAGGGTTAAGTCCTTAGGCTTTAGGGCGAACACTGAAGTATTGTGGGGGATGACTAGCCACCACTGTATAGCTAACAACCTCCCCATTCTAATGCCAGATATGAGCAAGGAAGGGCTGATGGTGTGATATAGCTACCTCGGCCTCCAGGGACTTCGTCTCTGCCCACATAAAGCTATATTCGGCATTTTGTGGTTGATTCTTGTTTTGAGGGGATCCAGAGAGCCTTGAAATCCTCTACCCAATGTTGAAACCTCAGTACTAGTGTTGTTTCCTCCGATAAGTTCCCTGAATGTATCAGAATTTATGGCATGAATTGCTTTTTGCCGTCTTTGAAATCATGACTCCAAGCTCAGTGCTTCAAGTGTACCACACACTGACATTTCACGAATTTAGGGACGTCGCTGTTCACTATCAGAAACAGAATGGTTGGGTTTCTTTATATGATTTATCACATCTTATCTATTACTATATCGGGAAATCCTAACCCGTAAGGCCGCGTCCCTAAATCTGTCAGTGTGGTGCTGTGAAACATATGCCAAACAGTTGACAGTTGTTCTTACCTCGTGTTCTCTCTCTTGTCTCTTGTCTCTTATCTCCGCATCTGATCTCTCCTCCTCTGAATTCGAAATTGCAACGGGAAACATGCAGCCCACGAAAGGACAGAACAGCGATCCGCTGACCGCACTGGAACTCTACCTGCCCGACGGCCCCGGTAGACAGTTGGCACGAGTAGATAGGAATGGCCGACAATCTCTCTCAAATTATCTCTCTCCGCCTGGGGATGGATTGAAAACCATTAATGTTAATTACATTATCTCCGGTGCGAGGGAAATTTGGCTAGGATGCCAACATCTTTATTCATTTTTCCTAGGTGGCGTAGGAGGCGATGGAGGGGGTGGTGTACAGGGTTACGGTGGCAATGGGGGTTCTGGGGAGGGTCCCACTGTGAATTATTCATTCATTGGTGAGAATGTGAGCCATACCCAACGCCATGGTGAACCAGGTGGGTACCAAACTTCAAAGCGTACAGCATACATTCACGGAAGTCCCCCAAAGGCTTACATATCTTATATCGTGCTGCAGCAGGCAACGCCATTCACGACTCGGAAGATCGATCCCCACAGCCGAGGTGTCATCCCGAGACTCGGAAGGAGATGCTCAAAGTTCTCTGGGACTGGACTAGAGGAACTGGGCTGCCAACAAAAGGGATCTTTGAGGACAAAGCTGGTAGCTTGTCCTCGGAGGATGAATTCAATAGCTTTTCCTCGGCGGAGGAAGCCAGTAACTCATCCTCGGACCACCCATCTAGTCCTATTCTTTGGCTTCACGGTCCTGCTGGTGCTGGGAAATCCGCCATTGCTCAATCTCTTTGTGAAATGCTAGAGGAAGAAGCTTGCCTAGGGGCCAGCTTCTTCTTCAAACGGGGGGATCCATTTTGCGGACATTCCAAACGGCTGTTTGCAACAATCGCCTACCAACTCGCACTTCATTGGCCTGACTTGAAGCGCCACATCTCTCAGAGTGTGGAAAATGACCCATCGCTTCTCGACAAAGTTCTTCCGATGCAGCTACAGAGGTTGATTATCGAACCATGTCGACAGATGGGTTCTACTCCTGCTCTAGTTGTCATCATTGATGGACTAGATGACTGCAAGGACCCAAATATCCAGCAGAACATATTGCAGTTGATCAGCCATGCTGTTCATGAAGAGCAACTTCCCCTTCGATTTCTTGTTGCCAGTAGACCCGAGCCTCACATTCGTGAAATCTTCTCTGGTGCACTAAACGGGATTCATTGTCCTGTGAATGTCAAACAGTCCTTCGAGGATGTTCGGACGTACCTGCTTGATGAATTCGCGCGAATTCACCAAGAACATCGCGAAACCATGCTGATAGTTCCTTATCCGTGGCCCTCGCAAGAGATCATAGGACATCTCGTTCGGAAATCATCGGGATATTTCATCTATGCATCCACAATTGTCCAATTTATCGGTGACAAAAGTTTCCGTCCCACGGAACGGCTCGAAGTGATCATGGGAATTAAGGAGCCTGATTGTGGAGGACCACCATTTGCAGCTCTCGATCGGCTATACACCGAAATACTTTCACAAGCTCATGCTCGACCTGAAGTTTCTAAGATCCTTACAGTGATCGCTGAACTTGGGTGGTTGGGGCCTAGCCACATTGAGCAATTCCTCAAGCTGGAGCTGGGTGACCTGCAATTAGCGTTGCGTGGCCTGCATTCTGTGATCAACATCCAGGAAGGAACTTTCGTGGACTTTCATCATGCTTCCTTCCGTGATTTCCTCCAAGATCCAGCACGGGCTGGAAAATTCTATATTGGCAGCCATTCCAACCGGACGGATTTATGCCGCCATATCCTCAAGGCACTGTCATACAGGTACGATGATCCCTCCGCGAACAGACGGGGCCTTGTCAGGTAAGGTTTCTTCCAATTGAAGCAGACTGGATTTTGATGTAAACTTGGGTTCTTAGTTGGCACGTTATGACCAAACTCAATCACATAGCTTCCTCAGACCCAACCTCAGAGCTCATAAACTTGCTTCGCAGGTTTAATCCAGACTTTTTGTTTAATTTCGCTCAGCGCTTCCCGGAAAGAAGTGTCAATTTAATCTTGGACTGGTTGAAAGTACGTCCTATGGTTCAGTTTGATCATCATTCTCTTAAGGTGGCTCTAGCAAAGTCGGCCAATGCCCGAAGATCTATTCCAAGTCTGGGAAGACTATGGTTTCATGCTTTTTTGTGAATCGGCATGGAATCTAACGAAAATCCGTGTTATTGGGGAAGACCGGCGTAACTCGCATCAGGTTTTGTCGCAGGCCTCCCCGTCACTCATTCGAATTCTTCAAGCAGTGTCTGTCATTCGATTTCCTTATGGTAACGACAAGGTCCTTTTCAAAATCCACATCATGTTGGATGTCTCATGGGACGAACTAAGAACAGCGCTCTGTTCTCTACGCCCACTCATAGGCGGCAGAGCGGAAGAATTCATCAAGATCTTGTCGATTGTTGCCTTAGATCCCACCCTTTTCCCACCATGCTTTGACTCAATACTCTGGGACTTGGCTTGTGGATCTCTACATGCTATGTGGCAGGTACTCAACGGCGAGATGGACAAAGATGCATTGGGGTGCAGTGTTGGCCCTTAAGCCTTAAAGTCGGGGTCCAAGGACGGCAAGGCCTTAAGAGGGGTTAAGGCTTAACGTTAGGGGCAAGGCTAAGCCCTAAAGTCTATTTTTGGAAATAATTGTGAATTTGTGGAATTAGGCGTTCCATGCCATTTCGACGTTAGAGAAGTATGTAGAGTACCCCTACGGCTCGTATTCATCCTCTGAAGGACCCTCTATGGCACCAGCATCAGGCTGTTCCTCCTCCTCGGCATCCGCCAGCGCTTCCATCAGTTCTGCCTCGGCGTCAACCTCCCGCTTTGAGATCCGAGTTGTAAGCTTCGCTTTGGCTTCGGGGCCCCCGAACAGTATCGCCAACGATTTCTTGACCCACCCGCGCGCCCTCGGTGGCTGTGTGTCAGCCTGAGAGGCCTCGTCATCGGCGGAGTCGGAGTCGGAGTCCTCATCAGCCTCCTGAACAGACAAGATCCATTTTGACAACTCGGCCCTCCACCGTGGGGCGCTGCTGACAAGAGCTGGGCCACGGCCACTAACACTCTCGTCGTCCGAGTCCTCAAGAAGATCTCGATAGCGAGGCACAGCGAGCAGCTTCTCGACAGATGCGTGATTCTTACGCTTCTTTCGTGTCAGCACCACACCATCTTTCAGGTGTTCTTCCTTGATAGCGCCGTTAACCTGTCATCAATATAGTCAGCTCGTCGAACGCAGTATAGAGTAGGTCCTCACCTTCGACATCTTCTCGAGTTTTTCTAACCCTATACGCGCACGGTGGGGCGATTCGTTCTTTTTGACCTCAGAAAAGATGCGTTCGCATGCGGCCTGGTTTACCACAAGCGTCAAAACCATGATGGCAAATCTCGCCAACTCGGCGAGACCACCAGAAGTCTGGAGTGCGGTCCAGACGGCAACGGGGTCTTTACCCTGAGAAGAAGTAAGTACCTGGAAGAACAGGAATATTAATCCGTGAATGTACGCACCATGGTTGCTTCAAACTCCTCCCGGTATTCCTGAAAACCAGCAAAGCCTTTTGTCGAAGAGAAATACTCGAACAAAGTTGAGGACATTTGACGTTCCTTTTGCATCCGTACATCGGCAGAGTCTTCATTCTCGGGGTAATCCATCATGCGGCGATACAGCTGTATATCGGATCAGCCGAGAATAAATGGGATAATATTATTAAGACAGACAGCTCACATTAACGACCAGGGAAGTGGCTTTAAAGTGACTGAAATCAGCGCGGGGGCCGAAGCAGGACAGACCCTCGAAAGGGTTGAGGATCAGAGCGACAAGATACAAGGGTTGATCACAGTCGGCCCAACGTTTCTCGATGCGCTTGATGAGCGCAGTTGACACAGCCGGCTCGGGATGATCGTCGTAGTGAAGATACAGTCCCACCAACGTCAAAAGAACTTGATCAGGGCGTGTCGAATCTGCCTGGTTGATATTAGTGCCATAACAAATCGGCTCAAGATCTTCGACGACGCTGGTAAGACCAGACCAGAAGGTGTGGTCGTTGTCACCAATCAAGTTACAGTAGAATACAGCTTCATCCTCAAGCCGCCGTTTCTCGGTGGATTTTGCGGCTCCGACCTGTGCCGAAATGATTTTACCGCGGTTTTGCATCACTGCAAACTGCAAATATTCGCGCAACACCAGGAGCCGCATGAAAGCGACAAAGTGGGTGGTCCAGCGAGTCATGTTAGCGACGAGATAGGCCAAAATAATAATCTTGTTGACCCGCTCTTGGCTTAATTGAGCCTGCACGTTGTCGAATATCTTGCGGACCTTGCCGTGGTTGTTGATCCAGCCAATGAGTCCGGTCGCCCGCTCCGCGATATCACTGGCATGTGGGAAGACCTTGAAATAATCGCCGAGGATTAACTGAAACTGCAGACATATGAATATCAACGCGAAAGCGGAAGAAGTCGAACGAACTTGATGCGCCCAACACGATGGTACAAGCAGATACGGCCGTTTTTTCCCAAGAAGAATTCGGCCTTTCTTACTGCCGCCATCCGCATCGGTAATAAAAATAATCACGGAGCAGCCGTACTTCTTCTGCACGCGCTCGATGATTTCGTCGAAATGCGCGCAAAGAGCTGGACCATCTTTATTGAATTCCGTGGCATCGATAAGCTCCAGTACATAGGCCTTGAGAGATTTAGTATTTCACTTGTAGGCCTGGCATACGAGACACACCTTCCCGTTAATAACGGCGCATACGGCGTTAACGGCAGCCTTTTTGAGGGATTTCCACCCATCCGTCCTAATTTAGGATATGATACATCAGTCGATGCCGTTTTCGATAGAAGCACGTTAACGTACGATAAACCAATCTCTCTTCCACGCAGCTTCTCCTTCACTCCCTCCTCGACCTTTGCCGCCGCCTCATTGAGCAAACGACCGGAAACAACCTTGCGCGAGGGCATGATGTCTGGCGCTGCCGTTCGAAGCATACCCAAGAGCTTCTTCATCTCGCGGTTCTCCCATACTCGGAACGGAATCCCGGTAGAGACCGTCGCTCGCAATGTCTGCGCCTCGATTGCTTGGATCTGTGCGCTGCTAAACGGCATATCTTGGCCATTGAAAGCTTGGAGAGTGGTCTGGCGTAGCCGTTTCGACGAGGACTCTCCTTCCACAGCCTTGGAGCCGGAATTTGCTCGGTGGTGTTTAAGCGACTTGGGCGCTGGGGCACTGACGGCGGCTATTGTACCTGTCTGCTTGGCAATGACATCTTCGTCTCGCTCGGCAGTGGCCTCCGCTATCGCCGCTGGGGACGCGTAGGTGCACGCAGCGATTCCCTTGCCTCCGAGAATGTGTGGTATCCAAGCTTTCTTGTCTCCGCGTGTGGATCCAACATACTGACAGGCTACAGCACCGGATATGAGCTCATACACTTGCACCAGATCCCATAGGCACTCACCGTCAACAAATGTCCGTCCCCTTGCCGCGAAGTCATTGTCATCGTACGTCGGATCAAGTGTACGCAGATTTTGGCGCCGATTTTCGACACATCCTTTGCAATAGGATAAGTACTGGGAGCTATTTTGCAATTCTCCCTTCCAGAAGTAGGGCCAAAGAGACCCAGTAGACATAGGACTTTTGTGGAGGAAGCGACGACTGAAAAGATGCAGCGAGGAATAAAAAGATGGCAACTTTTCGTATCTCCATCGCTCGATCAAATAACTCGGCCCCAGCCGGCCCCGAACGGCCCGAAGCCCTTAAGGCCTAAGAGATCTTAGGAGTTCCGGAGCCCTTCCTTAGGCCTTCGCCTTAGGCCTTCTTAGGCCTTAAGCCGCTTAAGGCCTTAACCCCTCGGCCAACACTGTTGGGGTGAGTAGTCGTCACAGGCAATTAATTCGCTGTCGTCGTAACTCTGATATTTTAGGCTGGGCTTTGATGGATGGGGTCGTTATCTTAGATCGTGTCCGCCCTCCCCCAAGTTGTTGCAGGATCTGTGTCTTGCAGAACCCCTCTTAAAGAAAATGCAAGACGAAGGTTGGAGGTATGCTGCAGACTACTACAACACCGTCCAATGGCTGAAGGTGAATTCTTGATTTCCTGGTAGTGGGCATTTATTCATCCATTTAATGCTCTTAGACATTTCCTCAACCTCCTCTGGAATTAATTGGCCGGGTTGAAGGCTATTGTTTGAAGGAGACCATCAGTGAGGACCAGAGTTTGGATGATTTGGAGCGCCAATGGAGGGCCTGGAGAGCGATTTTCTGTTGTAGCGTCTGTCTACGCGAGAGACTAGGGTGAACCATACATTAGTACCTGACCGACCACCTCTGGAACTTAGTACCCTCATTTCCGGCATTTTTACTGGCAGGTCATGATTACTGCAGCATTAGTAGGATGCAACAAATGGAAATACTGTACCAAAGTCCGTTGCCCGCCCAGCCATATTCGCAAAGACGATGCCCAATCAGCTCAGTTGAGGCAGTCTTGAATCCTGTAGCTCAGAACTGATTTCACCATTCAATGCTGACAAGGCTGTGCTGAACATGGTTCCTCCCTGAGTGTTTCAAATCGAATTCGATGAGAAACCGCAAGTGCCTGTGGAAGATCTACAAACAGCACAGAGCATGGTGGGAGACGACGGAATTCAATGTATAGATTTTTGGTTGATGGTCTACACGTCCCTTAATTATCATCTATGTTGAGAATATGTCAGGACATTCAGTTTTCTTGCTGGAGCTACTGTCTACAATTGGTGACAATTAAAATTAGTGTATAATATCTTGATAGGCTACAAGAGCAAACTCGCATCGCTCCAAATATGGCCAATATTCTCTTGTCTTTCATTTCTCCTCGTTCCATAGTCCTTCAACAATCTACTGAATTACTTATGTTCGAACCGAGAGGCAAACCGTGGGAAATCGACATAGCCACATCATACAATATCGCAAATATGACACGCATCAACAGCGCATCAATTCCCTTCTCGACCAAACATTGACGTGAAAACTCGCTTTGACCGCCCAAAGGAGCCTCCTCATGGTAAGTCTTGCACAATCAACGGGCAATCCATTGATTTCAGTGTAATCCAGTCGGAACATTCAATAAACTCTGTTCTTGGTCTCGATCTTATCCTCGAAATTCTGGACTGCCTGGCCATTCCCCTCGCGTTCCATCAGCGGGCTTGTGACCTTTCTGTCTTGGCGGCATGCAGTTCCGTCTGTAAACCATGGTCCTCACACGCTCAAAAGCTACTTTTCCGCCGGGTGATCATCCCTAACAACATCTATCGAGAACCACATCGAAGAGGGACAACTCGGAATACTCTACCCTCGTTTCTTGCGGCCATAGATCCTGGAACAGAGCGCGGGAGACACCTGGCCTCTAGCGTTCTATGCCTCACCCTACGACACACAGGGCGCGATCCGACCGCGGACCCCACCGGACTCGCGACTGCACTGCTGCGCACGCCCAATCTGCGGCATCTCGACGTCACCACCATCTTATGCAACTTTGACCCAGAAACCCTCGTTCAGCTACGTGAATCTGGGCCCCGAATCACTTCCTTGTGCATCTTGCAGGATTTTTCCGCGCTCCAGGAAGAAGACACGCGCCGCATGCACCAGCTGGTCGCGGCTTTCCCGTCCATCCGCCTCCTCGAGATAAGCTCCAGCTTCGGCATGGAGCTGGCCCCGTTCGACCCGCCATTAGCCCTTTCGCTGGTCTCCGTGAAATTTGACACGCCGTTCGTACAGGACATCGCGCCCTGCCTTGCGTCGCTGCTGCGCCCACCTTCCGAAGACCAAGAGCACGAGTCCGAGCCCCTTCAGCTTCTTTCGCACAAATCCCATATCGGGTACCCCTCCGCACTCAGCACTGTATTGCAGGCCCACGGCTCGCATCTACGCTCGCTCACCATCAGGACGCTCGACGTTGCCTCAGCTACTGACCACAATAGCGTCCCCGCGCTCCGCCACTGCACGCGCCTCGAGCGCTTCGAGCTCGGGATCTTCCCCGAAGCTTCGACATTGGCGTTCCTCCCGCGCACCCTCCATATGTTGTCGATCAGCGGCTTGCCCAACCACGACAATGCGCCCCCTGTCGGCCCGTTCATAGACGCGCTCTCCACATTCCCACACCTCCGAACCCTGACATGGTTGTTCTATCCCGCCCCGCCCGCGCTCGTTCGACTTTGTACCAGCTGCAGGATAGAGCTGCGGGCGTCGCTGTTTGAGATGGTGCGTTAATCCCCTTGCGAAGTGGCTTTGATTACTTGAGCTTCAATGTGTGACGGAGGCGGCTAGTAAGTCGGCAGTTCCGGCACACAGAGGTTCGTTGTGTCAGTTAGTCGGGCTGACTTCGGACGAAAGAAGTGGGATGTAGTTTATTGACTGAGGTACTAACTACAGTGACACTCGTTATATATACTGTGACTAACATAAAGGAGTGTAAGTAAAACACGGAGGTAAATGAAAGAAATATTAGTAAGGACAGTGAGATGACGCGAGAGCGTCGCATGGTACCGTTACATCCGCCCTCCAGGCCGACGTACACGGCGGACTAGTTCGGCAAAACTGGTTCACCATCCATCACCGCGTCACCATCCTGCTCAAACACATCCTCGTACGAATCTTCCTGTTCACCCTCGATCTCGCCTTCCTCGTTTTCACCGGAGGTAGGGAAGGGCGACTCGGGAACGGGAGTGGACGCCAAGGAACCCAGCACGGAGCCGAGGGGACAACACTCGAAGCACAGGACAATAAGGTGGGGTTTTAGTTCTTGCCTGATCACAGAGTACAGTGCCCACACGTGGATGGCACGGAACCCAGCACGGAGCCGAGGTAAGTGATAGGCGCGGGCGCGATGGGAATAACAGGCGCGGGCGCGATGGGAATAGCAGGCACGGGCGCGATGGGAGTAGCAGGTGCGGGCGCGATGGGAATGACAGGCGCCGCGGCGCCGGTAGCGTTGACGGCAATAGCGTCCTCGAGAAGCTTGCGGCGCTTCCGGAAAGCCTCCCTGTCCTGCTGCGAGCTAAGGACAGGCTTGTCGGCGTCGGCGCGGCGCTTCAGAGTGCGTTCAGCGAAGTACTTCAGCTGGCGCTTCTGTTCCTGCTGGTTCAGGCGTTCGGCGTTTTCGAAATAGATACGCGAGACCGCCAATTCCCCATCGGGAATGTGGCGGTTGAGCTCGCGATCGAGAACGCAAAAGAAGTTGGCGTCGGCGACCTCCTTGGAGTCGTCGAACCAAATAGTTCCGACCGACTGAACGTACGCCAGCGCGAAGGCGGAGCCGTCGTACTTGTTGAAGTGCTTCGCAAACTCCTTGTAGTACATCGGGACTCTGGTCGGCACCTCCTCGCGAGTGCAGAGAGAGACGTTGTAGTCAGCGAAGAGCCGAATAGTATTGGAGTCGAGCATGCCAATTTCCGAACCGTCTTTGTCGTACATCAAGAATGCCGCTTTGGATATGCGGTTGAGCACGCGGCTTCGTTTGTTGAACGTGCTGAAACGCTGCCCTATTTCCGGAGTGACTTCGTTATTCTCGGACATGGTGAAGCGAGGAAAAGAAATGGGATGTGAGATTTCCCGAAGTGCCTCCTTATTTATTGCGGAGCGGGATTCCCAAAAACAGGCCATAGCCGATCCCATGATTACCTCCTCACTGCGGGCGGTTGGCTTACCCGACCCGTAGGGGAGCCCCTGGATCGTGGAGACACCCTCGGCCTCCAGGTACTCCGAGAGTGCCTGGAGCCGCTTTGCTTGATCGTACGGCATCCAGCTCTTGTCACCAGATTTCCACAAGATTTCGAACAGAGCAGTAGAACTGCGGCCATAGTGGCTGACAATTCTGTCGACTGCCCATTCGTTGGTCTCGTCGTCGAGGGATATTCCGAGTTGGCAGTCCAATCGGCCTGGAAAACGGCGGTCATCATTAGGTACGTGGACCCTAAGAAGCGAAGAATGGAACACGTCGTGCACACCCCTCTGCTTCATCTCGGAGGGGAGTTCCAATTGGAATGAATTGTTGCCGAAAGCCCGTATAATGGAGTAAGGTCCAATATATTTCGGAATGAGCTTGCGAGCGAGCCCCTTTGCAAACTTGATGTTCTTGGTGGAAAGACACACCAGGTCCCCTTGCTCAAATGGCGCGGGCTGCCGTTTACGATTAGCAGACCGAGTCTGCTTCACGCGAGCAGCAATCATGCTGTCGTGGGCAGACATGATGGCAAGTCGGCGTTGTAGAGCGAAATTCGCCACTCCGGGGTATTCGCGGCTACGATCGGAGTTCCATAGCAAGGAACGCGGCATGCGCCCTGTGTTCAGAAAGAAAGGAGCGTATCCCGTTGTTTCGGAGCGAGCAGAATTCATTGCGAACTCAATAGCTGGCAGTTTGCTCACCCAGTCTTTCGAGAGCATTTGGGAATTGGAATCGGCGGCATCAAATGGCGGCGGCACAGGCGGCGGCACAGGGGCGGAACTTTCCGGCACTGATCAGATCATATTTACGCCATGTAATCGAGTTTGATCGACCCCTTTCCGTACACAACTTTGGAGGGTCCCCGTGTTTTTGTGGGATTTACTAACCGTAAGTATCTTTAAGAACATCGCTCTAACTTTATGCTGGTGTTCCTGCTCACGCACCGCCCGCCCCTCGCGATCGCCCGCTGCTTGTAGGTTACCCGTCGCGCGCAACATCGTCGCTGCGCGCACGAACTCGCTCGCAACGCCGCTGGCCGCTATTCGTTGCTGTTGTCCCGACCTCGCTGCGCCGTGCCGCGCCTGTCGCACGCAACCACCTCGCTGCCGTTCGCGCGCCGCCCGAGCCACCCCACGCCACTCGCTGATAAGCCGTGAAATTTGCCAGCCTTGCAAAGTGCCTAGGAATAAGCATAGACACGCACATCGAAAGGATTATTCAACTGCGAGGCACACAGGCACCTAGTTCCGGAGGAACCTTACTCTTAATGACGGTCTCTTCCTCTTTTTCGGGATCAGATTTACGATAAGGATTCAAAAGGACTAGTCGCGAAACATCATAAAAGCTATAGGACCTTAATTCTAATGCCGGTTTCTTCCTCTCTTTGGGAATCATACTTGGAATAAGGACCGAAAGCCGCTATTTCTACTACCCATGACCTATTGACGATAGGAATGGAAGCCGCAGGAATCCAAGTCACCCAAGAATACCCCAAATCCTCTCTAGTAATTTGTTGAACCAACGGGATAGTGATTTGACAATGGAACATACCTTTGTGGTGGTTACTTTGTACACAAACACGCGACGTGGCAGGTCACCTGATCAATATTTCTGCCAGAAATAAGACCACCGATTAATTCCGAATCGGAATTACTCGGCTAAATTCCATATATGGTTTCTTGGAGTGTCAACCGATCATGGTAGACTATTCGGAACAACATAACTCGAGCGTCCGGATGAAAGGACATATCATCTGGGGTATCTACAGAAAGCCATTACAGAGGGCTATTCAATTCTGAGATCCAGTAAGAAAAGGGAACCTGGGACAAAGCATTATCGAGGGATATTTCCACCTAGGAGGTACCCAATAATTCGGTGATAGATGATCGTGACGCCAGGGGTGGCAACTGTCAAATTAGTAGGCAAGAGACACTACGATCGGCCAATGGGGCGCCAGAACCCTTGTAATAGCGGACATGTAAGCTATAATTTCGTAGAGTATATAAGTAGCCAACAGTAGTGTAGTACAGCACCAAATCTGTCCCGAGAGAGTGAGGCGCTTGGTGGCCCTTACGTATTTAAGGCATTGTTTTGGGGCTTGTATTCCGTTGAATCAAGTTGGTTGTGGATTGGAATTAGTGATTGAGACCTCCGTGGCAAATTGATCGAGACCTCCGTGGCAAACTGATAAAGACCTCCGTGGCAAATTGATCGAGACCTCCGTGGCATTGATAGAGACCTCCGTGGCAAACTGATAAAGACCTCCGTGGCAAATTGATCGAGACCTCCGTGGCACTAATAAAGACCTTTGTGGCATCCTAGGACAGGATTAAAGTCCAAACAAACCAAGCCGGTTAATAGCCGTCATACCTTGAAATAACAAACAACCACTGTTCGACTTAATTGACACATCGTCCATTAAGGTCTAATAGCGCGCAATTCTTAATCATCCGAAAAGCTAAAAGCAAAACCAACCAAATATCTATCAAAGAACCAACTCTACTTTGGTCCCTTAGATCTTCTATCGATCTAATAAGACCCGTATCTCGTCAGGACAGTCAAGACTGTGTGCAATTGGAGTGTGTGGTGTAGTGGAAATTAGCATTATTGAGTGTTTGAGTTGTCTGATCTCACTTTGTGAGTTAAGTAAAACTCAGTCGTTCGATTTGGTGTTAGTTCAGTGCATTATATATCTCAGTGCTTGACCCTGAGCAACCGTTTCATCTGGAGCCCACCGCGAGGGGGCCAGAGCAGAGTTTCAAAGTTTGGAAATAGGATATTTCAACCCGTTGGGTATTTGCGTATAGCCTTAGAATCTTTGCGTCTAAAAAAGACCTTGTGTTGTAAAGCATATTCGTTGAACCACTCCGCATTCAGATCATAGAGTGTTGAGGATAAACTATCTTGGAAATAAGGTTCTCTTATTGAGAATTAGAAGATTTCGTCTCAGGACGCCGATAACTCGGAGTCGGGAGGAAGTCAGGAGGAGTTTGAAGGGCAAGGGACTGTACCGTTGAGCTATTGGGACAGAGCACCGACTAGAAAGACCAAACGGTCGGAACAGTCGAGGGAAACTCTACCATTTGGATCAGCGAGTTCAAGAACTACGGTGTCTACCCCAGCAGAAAGAGCGAGAGAGCAAGCTTCACAAAACACGAGAGGTCGTAGACAGGCATATAACAAGATACAGAAGCCATCAACTTCTCGTGCTAGCCCCGAACCTAGTACACTAGTTGAGGATCCTGAAGAGGACCTTGACATAGACCCCACACAAGTCGATTTACCGGACCCCCCATCTTTAACCCCGACGAACGCAAACGTTCAGATACCCACTACTCAACCACCCGTACAACAACCGCCTGTTACGAATACTGCAACCAGTATGACTACAGGAGTATCATCTTTTAAAATACCGACCCCCTGGAGGGATAGGCCTACTTTTGACGGAAAGACTGCGGGCAGTCTGAGGAGATTTATTCGGAATGTCCAAATAGTTATTGACCAAGGGAAGATCACGGACGCCAAGGTCCAAAAATCAACCATTTGTAGCTATTTGGAAGACGAGGACATCCGCGAACAATGGATGACCTTGCCTAAATTCGAGAGCGGCAGTCTAGATGAATGGCTAAAAGAAATAGAGGAGCTCTACCCAGAATTAAAGACTGTAGAAATTGGTTCTTTGCGAAAGCTGAAAACCATCTGCAAGAAGCATGAGGGTCTTACTCTGGAGGACAGAGGAGCTGTTCTACGGTTTAACTTAAGTTTCCTCACAGAGGCCAATAAACTTATGGTTGAACCAGCCCTAATTACCAACCTACAGTTGGTAGAAATGTATCTAGACGTTCTTGATGAAGACGTCTCTGATCAAGTACGCGCCATGATGCATCAGATAAAGTTTTGGAAGGATCAAGGAATCTACTCGAGTCCAGCTGGAACTAGTCAGGCTGCAACGGCAGCAGCAGCAGCAGCAGCAGCAGCAGCTGCAGCTGCAGCAGCGGGCACTGGTACTAATACTACTACTCCGGCTGCACCGACCACAACCACGAAAGTGGAAAGAGAGGAAGATTCTTTGCCAATCAAGGATGTTATGAATATAACAGAATCTCTAGCAAAAAGTGTATCTCTCAGTCTATCAGATGGTACCAGGTCGAGCGGGGTAGCTAATTCCAAGAACATTGGATCTAGCATCAAGAAGGAGTTCACGGCAAAATTTGACTCTTTCAAGGAAGAATTAGCCAAAATCCGTGACTCCCAGGAATTAATGGAGAAACATTCGGCTCAGGCTGAAGAAAGGCTTGGAGAGACAATCAAGAAACAGTTTGCCCAGTCAGAGAAATCTTACAAGGCAGCCTTTGAACAACAAGTCAGGCAGCTCCCTCCGCATATGGAATCTAATTCCAATCAAGGTGATTCCAATCACAATCACCAAGAGAGGCAGCCCCAGGATAATCGTCAAGGAAATTATAACCAAGGAGGCTATAATTCGAATAACAATTATGCCAGACCTGACGAAAGGAAATGTTTCTATTGTAATGGTGATCACTTAATTAAGGATTGCGGTCCCAAGTGTGAACACATTGACCAAGGAAAAATCATCGTAGAGAATGGGTTGATCAGGTTACCAGGAGGACACTATATTCCGTCTTCACCGGCCTGGAAATCCAAGAAGGAGAGAGTAGACGACTACTATCCAAGGGGTCGGGAGGGCAGCAAGCACCCTTGCTTCAGGCATATGGAAACCTGCCCTTCGTTCAAAATAATCAAAATGTCCACCATGAAGACAGCGTAGTGGATATATATGATTATAGGGATGACGAGATTCGGTCTATGAGGGTCCAGAGGATGTTACAACAGAATAGTCACAATTCTGGACAGACCAAACCGGAGCCCGCCATTTCTGGAGGACCACAGTTTGTGCAAATTCCAAACAATAATGGAGCAGTCAATATTCCTGCGGGTTGGGATCTGAATCAATTAGTTCAACTGATCGATCAAGTCCGGGCAATTGGAGGAGGCACTACCGAACAATTTGTGCAAACGCGAGGAGGGTCTCGTACTGACCCTCCTGGCAAGACGAATTTTTAGAAGGTTCAGGGAAGGAGGCTGGAACTAGACGAAATACTAGATCCAACAACCTAACCAAGCCTCCGGAGAGCCAGAAGAAAGTTAGGATTGTAGAAAAATCGGAAAACTGGAGACCAAAAGAATTAGAGAAAGAAGATAGTGACTCAAGTGATACCCCTGATGATACCCCGATTCGTCCACCTAAGAAGGCAGCAAAGAGACCAATCATTTTAGACGATGATTTCTCGGATAACGAGTTGCCAGAATTACCTTTCGAAAGGCTGGTAAGGAAGGAAATTCGAGAAGAGAGATCTGGAAACAAGGAGAATGCTAAAACTCCTAATTCCAAGGAAAAGGCGTACCGTTTGGTAGCACCAGTTCATCGACCTGGAATAACGGAAGAAATAACGCGTCAGATGGCTGACACAAAGATAGAGGTCCGGCTCGGCGATATGTGGGCATTGAATGATCAGCTCTCGAAGAATTTGAGGAACATGATCACCAAACAGAGGGTGCCAGTCAGACCAGTACTAACTGGGGGAGTCTTTGCTCAACAAAGTTCCTACCCGTATATGGAGGATCCTGTGGAAATAAGATTGGAACCAGATGCGTTAAGCATTGGAAGTCTCCCACCGGTTGAGTCGTTTTATATCGCAACTGATGAGGATGTAGGCTTGCAAAGTGGAGCAATGGTGATCCCGGATCCTTATTTACAGTATCTATCCACACTTAAGGAAGGAGAGGCTCCTAAGCAGGTATATTCCGCAATGGACTCTGCTGCTTTAAGGGCGGTATTTCCAACGGTTGGAGGGAAGATTCGAATCGAGTGTATTCTGGACTGCGGTTCTCAAATAGTCTCCATGGCTCTGTCAATAGCCGAAGAAATAGGACTATGTTGGGATCCAGATATTCAGATATTTATGCAAAGTGCTAACGGACAATTAAAGAAGTCCGCGGGCCTGGCACGGAATACAGGATTTGAATTTGGGGATATGGCGGTGTACTTACAAGTTCACATCATTGACCAACCGGCGTATCATGTTTTACTGGGAAGGCCTTTTGATATTTTAACAGAAAGTCTTATTCAGAATAAGAGAGACGGTTCTCAGACTCTTACTATTCATGATCCGAACAGTGAAAAGCGCCGAACTATCCCTACTTTGGCACGAGGAGTCTACTCGTCCAAAGCCCCGATCAGCAGGAAAGCCACGGTTGAAGAAGTACCGGAAGAAGAAGACCAACCTAAGAGAACGGAAAGTGGAATTAAGGAGGAGGCCCCGGAAATAACGGGTTTTCACCAATCTTCGATGAATTGATCCAGGATCAACAAGGAGAATTAGCTCTACAATTCGGTTTCGATGAGAATGGTCGTTTGGAAATCCAAGGGTATATGGCACCACGTAACGGACAAGCATTTTCGGCGGATGAAGTAAACGCTGCCTATTTAACAGCTTCCAAGGATTCTCAGGAATTAAGAGAAGACCCTGAAGCAATGATGTTGCTACAAGAATTTGTGCAGCCTCCAATCAGGAAAGAAGGACCAGATATGCTTCAGGTCTATACTTTCGACGAGAAGTTACCAAGTCAATTAGGATTGAAGGAAAGTCCCGCCGACAAGAAATTAAACCGTGAGAAGAATCACACGCTTAATTCCGAAGTCAGGTGTGCTTGTTGCCAAATTGTAGACTGGATGGTTCCGCCCAACGAGTCACCGAAAGATGATGAGGGTAACCAGGCCGAGGAGTTGAATATAGAGGCGGTTAACTTAGGAAAGAAGTACAAGCCAGTAGCATTGAAAGTGCGACCGGTCTTGGCTGAGTTACCCGAGCGGTACCGAATTAAGCGAGAGATTACGGGCGATCCATTAAAGGATATGCCGGGACTATCACCTAATCCAGCAGATTTCGCTCCGACCGGCCGATATACCTTGGACCGGAAAGAAATAATCGACAAGATTCACTCTAGAGACTTCTTATGGGCTGAAGAACGTAAATTAATGCATCATTTCATGATGATTCAGAATGAAGTGTTTGCCTGGGACGATTCTGAAAGAGGGAGCTTTCGACATGATTTCTTTCCACCAGTAGAAGTACCAGTGGTTGAACATAAGGTTTGGGTAGAGAAGAGTATACCCATCCCTCGGGGACAATTAGAGGAAGTGTGTAAGATAATTAAGAAAAAGATAGACGCGGGCGTCTACGAACCTTCTAATGCGTCTTACCGAACTAAATTCTTTGGAGTGGTTAAGAAGGATGGAAAAAGCATCCGACTAGTTCACTCTTTAGAGCCTCTAAATGCGGTGACTATTGCGCATTCTGGATTACCACCAGCAACAGATGAATTAGCAAATCATTTTGCGGGTCGGGCTTGTGGGGCAGTTTTAGACTTATACTCTGGCTACGATCATCGGGACCTAGCAGAAAACTCTAGGGACTTTACGACATTCCAGACACCTTTTGGGGCCCTTAGGCTGGTTAAATTACCACAAGGATGGACTAATTCTGTGCCCATATTCCATGATGATGTGACTTACATCCTACGGGATGAGATACCGCATGTCACTATTCCTTATATCGATGATGTCCCAATCAGAGGGCCAGGGACACGATATAAGAACCCTGACGGGACCGAAGAAACTATTCCTGAAAATAAAGGAATAAGGAGGTTCGTCTGGGAACACTTTCAGAATTTGAATCGAGTGGTTCAAAGGATTAAGTACTGTGGAGGTACTTTCTCTGGTACAAAGGCTTTATTGTGTATGGATGAATTTCCGGTAGTAGGACATATATGTTCCTACGAAGGAAGGAAACCCTCCACGGATCGGATCGGGGTAATCCTGAGATGGTTGCCTTGTGAAAGTGTCTCTGAAGTCAGGCAGTTTCTTGGCGTAGTTGGCGTAATGAGAACGCATATTAAGGGGTACGGCGACATGGCAAGGCCCTTGTACAATTTAACCAAAGTGGATGTTGAGTTCGCTTGGGGAGACAAGGAACAAGCCGCCATGGACGAAATAAAGGCAGCTGTTCAAATCACAGAAGCCCAGAAGCCACTTAATTATGACTGGGACTCAGACGTCATCCTGGCTGTAGATACCTCTTTTAGAGGTATCGGTTTAGAAGTTTATCAGTGTGATCCGTATGATCCGAAGATCCGGTATTTTGCGAAGTTTGATGCCATCACCTTAAACGAGAGGGAGGCTCGATTCTCCCAACCTAAGAGGGAATTGTATGGGTTACTAAGAGCCCTTATACACATGCAATATTGGCTTCTGGGTTGTAGGAAATTGGTTGTTGAAACAGATGCCATGTATATTAAAGGCATGCTGTCCAATCCCGGCATGGGTCCGAATGCGACCATAAATAGATGGATCGAGCAGATCCTTATGTTCCATTTTACGCTTAAACATGTCAAGGGCGCAACCTTTTCACCTGATGGCCTCTCAAGGCGTAGGCCTGCTCCCGGAGATGAGCAGCATGTTAATCCCGAGGTTGGTTACGATGAAAATCCGCCACCGATGGATCATCCGGACTGGGACTATTCTATCCCACAGCCGTTGGATATTGAAGAGTTCAAAGACAAGATTGATACTAGGGGAGGCTTTCTACAAGAGGTATTAATAATGGATGAAGAATATCCGTATATCGCTTGCGGGGTTGAAGAATTTGGCAATATATGTTCTGTAAAGTACGAAGAGACCTTATTTCTAGACGCAACTATAAAAGCTGCATACGAAGCCGAGGGAAAGATAATGCCTCAGTTTATGATGGACCAAACAAGAGAGGAAGAACCGATGTTGCCGTCTCCCGACTTCAAATATGACCCGACTAAACGGGAGAATTATCCTGAAGGGCATAGAGGAGCCAATGGGATCAAGCAAGACAATCGTATCAAGTTGGTCAGAAAATGGCTAAAGGATACGATGAAACGTCCTGAAGGCTTTTCTGATAAAGAATATCAGAACTTCATACGATTCGGTTCTAGATTCTTCCTGGCCAAAAATGGCAAACTTTATCGTCGAGGGGATGGGTCTGGACCAAGACTAGTGGTTGAAAAAGAGCATAGGATGTACATGTTACGTGCGGCTCACGACTGCCTGGGTCATAAAGGAGTATATTCAACCAAGTCCTTAATTGATGTGAGGTTTTGGTGGCCTGAGATGGAGAAAGACGTAAAATGGTTCATCGAGACTTGTCACATGTGTCAAGTACGACAGAAGACCTTATTACGAGTCCCACCAACGGTAACCCCAACCCCCAGCATATTCCAGAAGATCCATATAGATGTGATGATTATGGGAGTAACATCTAATAAGCACCGATTAGTAGTTGCGGCCAGAGACTCGCTTACAAGGTGGCTTGAAGCAAGGGCTCTGAGAGCCGAGAACGGGGAAACTTTGGGAAAATTCCTACTAGAGGAGATTATTTGTCGATGGGGATGCCCAGCAGAAATAGTCACTGATAATGCCGGCCAATTCCTGGCAGCCATAGAATGGCTTAAACACAAGTACGGTATTACGGGAATAAGGATTTCTCCTTATAATTCCCAGGCGAATGGCCCTGTTGAGAGTGGACATTGGGATATAAGGCAGTCGCTATATAAAGCTACTGGAGGAGATACCAGGAAATGGTGGTGGTTCCTTCCCCAAGTCATATGGGCTGATCGCATCACTACAAGACGAGGTCTAGGATGTACACCTTATTTTGCGGCCACTGGAGCTCATCCGACATTGCCACTTGACATTGAAGAGGCAACTTGGTTAGTCGAGTATCCGGATACCATTATTTCAACCGCAGAATTGGTTGGATTAAGGGCTAAGGCCCTAGCTAAACATATTCAGCATGTTGAAGAGATGCGGGACCGAATCAGTGCTGAAAAATTGGCAGCGGCCAGGCGATACGAAAGGATTCATGAACATACCATTAAGGATTTCGACTTCAAACCTGGTTCGCTCGTTCTAATACGCAATACCTCGATTGAGAAATCCCTTAATACTAAGATGTCTCCAAGATATCTAGGACCCATGGTAATAGTTCGTAGAACCAAGGGAGGATCCTATCTATGTTGCGAATTAAATGGTGCAATGTTTCGTGGAAAAATCGGTCAATTCCGAGTAGTCCCATATCTTGCCCGGAAAAAGATCAAGATCTCCGGCAAAATCGAGGACTTAATCGATGCATCAAAGGAGACGTTGGATGCTTTAGCAAGTAAAGGGGAGGAACCTGACCCATACTTGGGTAAAGACATGCAATTCCATCGTGTCAAGTTGAACCCGGATTGGGAAGATGTACCCCCAGAGGAATTATCGGATGAATACGAAGACGAAAGCGAGGACGAAGAAGTTGATTTAGGGCCTACACCAGTCTACGATACGGAAAATCCGAGACGCTCAGGGAGAAAACGTGCTTAATTCAAGGATCTGGAGTCTAAGACTTAAAGGACAAGAAATTAAAAACACGATATAAATTCACTGAGGAAAGGACCGGATAGTAACGAATGTGGACAAGTTGGGTGTAGCTAAATAGCTAAGTAAAACTCGGGCGTTCAAGAGTAAGGACTGTGGTGGCGGCTTAAAAACTGCGCCATAGCTTGCTGGAAATACTGAGGAGAGGACCCAAAAAGGTGATTGCGAGGGCGAAGGAGCTCAGTTGCCATGAGAGCACGACTTGTGCTCGTGGTTGGTAGTAGTGCAGCGCATATAATCATCGCTGGAATTAATACGCTAATCAGCAAAGATTTGTGGAATTAAGCAGCAAAAATCGCGTACAGCTCGAAAGATCCACCATTGAGAGGCTTGAGCTTACGCTCCTCCATCTGCGACAAAAGGCGTTTGTGCTGGCCAACGAGATGCTCGCGAACCTTGAGGAAGTGCTGGAGCTGGGAAGTGGCGTTCGCCATATGGGCGCGAACGTGACGCTCCTGACGAACGATGGCATCGTCCGGGGTAGAAACTTTGGCCTGGGCAACGACGGCGCGAAGGGAGTTCTCAACGATCTGGTTGGACTGCTTCGGAGTGAGCTTGTCGAGCTGCTTCTGAGTCATGTTGACGACTAGGCGGCCATTAACGAAGAAGAACCGGTCGTCGGATTGCAACATACCCTGCAGACCCGAGTGAGCTTCTTCAAATTCATAGAAAGAACCCGAACGCTGCCTCTTGCGAGGGGGAGGGGGAGGAATTTCGTCCAATACCTTGTTGGCCTCCTTGGGATTAGTCTTCTCGACGATAGCCATGGCCTTGATATATGAATTGGACTCAACGTCAATACGTTTCGAAGCACGAATATAAGGGATGCGCACGGCTTCAGGACGGGTCGCCTTGGGCTTGGAAGGCGACTGCTTGCCCTAAAAAAAAAACGAAGAATTTATGAAGGTTAGAAATAACCAAAAAGATGAAGGAATAACGAACCTTGCCCGCCTTGGATCCGATAACTTCATCTATCTCCTTCATAAACTCGTCGCCATCGATGGGGTCCTCGACGGATCCAGTGGGGACGCTACCAGACTTGTCAAAGGACAAATGAGCGTTAGACCCCGAGTCGGCCACATTCTAGGAATAAGCTCGCATCAGAGGGTTAATGAGAATAAGGAATATAGAACGAACCTTGAGGGGAGGCGCCTCCTCCATAGGGTCGTCCTCGTCGCGGAGAGTGATCTGGACCTCCTCCTCCGAGTCCTCGTCGGAAGTATCGACAGTGGCTTTGGACGACGAAACCTTGTGGGAACGTTTACGACCCTAATTCCAAAAGAAGGAAATAAGTATTCAAATGGAGTTAACGAGTGGGAATAACGTCACCTTGGTAGTCTGGGACTCCTCCAACGCGGCAACGCGCTCGGAACGATCAGCTTCGATCTGCTGATTCTGGCGTTGGATCTGCGAAGCAGCGGTACCGCGCATAGTAGTCTGAAGATCGAAGACCGACTGAATAACCTGAGGAGTACGACCTGAGCGGCGCTTGGCGAATTGAGAATACTTGTTAAGGAAGGCGCTGATGAACTTGATAGTCTCGGCGTGGCGAGCGAAAGATTCCACAGAAGGAACCATGCGAATCTGAACGAGACAGTAAAATCAGAAATTGGGGGAGATTTATAAACGCTCTCACAATGGTCTTCGCGGTCTGTTCAAATAGCGAGGCCTGCTTGTTGGGATTGGAGAAATTGGTGGCCAGCATGGTGTCGACAGCGTCGTAGGCGTCCTGCCAAGTATCAGCCTCCATTCCGCGCGGCGGAAGGGGACCGAGAAGCGCCTGGTGAGACAAATGCTGAGGGCCGAGAGGAACGCCAGACATGATGAGTACGATGAGGGATATTGACGACTGGAAAAATTTGGATGAGAACAACCGAAGTTGGCCGTTGGATTTTATATTAACGGAGAATAGGGACGATAATTAATCAATGACAACTGAGGGCAGTTGAGATCTAAAATTGGGGGAGGGAAATAATAGAATTAACGATCACAGGAGATTTTCGCGACAAGCGCATCACCTAGGCTCTTAGTTCTACCTAAATTCGATCCTAGTTTCCACACAATTGAATAAGGATTAGGAGGAATCGACGGCATTCCTTAATTCTGGGTCTAAGATTCACATAGGCACAGCTCTAGCCAAGTCGACGGTTTAGGAATAGAAACGGCCCAGAACTAGGGGACGTTCTCGATGAAACAAGCCAGAGGCAAGGTTCAGAAAGGAGCACAATTACGACTTCACAAGGAGGGACGTCCGAGCCAGGGAATAACGAGAGATTCAATGTGTAATTCGTACAAAGGATAAGACGATGGTATGCGACAGCCATTTTGACTATCAACGAAACTACTCAGAGAAGCGAGGGGTCGACGGTAGACTCCTCCGCGTCCTCCTCCATAATACGGTCCTTTGGATATTCCCCCTCGTCCTCCTCGATTGGTGCAGTAAGAAGGTGCCTAGGAACCGTGATAGCGTGGTAATTGTGGTCACGAACCCTCACGAGAGTATCAGTATACATGCGGGAGATCTTGAGACGGTCGCGCTCGTCGTTACGATCAACGACCTCGTCGACAAGGCGAGTAAGGAGCGGCGAATTATAGTACTGGCTCTGGAGGATGCGAGCGAGGGACTTGAAGGAGACCGGCTCCAAGACGCTGAAGATGTTGCGGTACGCGGCAGCAGTCTCCTCGATGTTCTTGGCACGGCACTCCTCGATGAAGGCCTCGACGTAGGGATACAGAGTGAACCAGTGTTCATACTGGATCTTCTTGCGCCAGTCAGGGATAGTCTCTGAATAAAGGAAATAAGAGCTAGAACAACGTGGAATTAAGGATAACGCACTTAATCCCACAATCGCAAGCTCGTCCTCGGGTTCGAAATACTTGCAGACGGTCTCGAAGGTGGCAAAGTTACACTGAAGGTTGAGAGAGACCTCGCACTCCTTGCACTCGCGACCTATACGGGTAAAAGTGCAATGACTGCCATTGTAAAGGCAAGGGAGACACGGGCTAGGCTTAACCGGCTAGTCAAGGGTCAGTATGCTGATATAAATGGGTAGAAATAAGCACGTACCTTGCGCTCCCGAAGCATATACATAATCTGGGTGCGAATTACGCCCGAAGGAATAGGCTGCTGTTCAATCTTGCTAAGAATCATGTCGAAAGAGGGATGAACGCAAACGGTTCTGGGACAGGGTTCTTAAAAAGACGCAGTCCTAGAATTAAGCGACAGATAGGGATTTGCGGTCCATAGAGTACAAAAGGAGTGGAATTAAGTAAAAGCGGAATGTCTTGGAATTCAGGAACCGGGTACAGGAGGAGCCGGCCCAGACTCCGCTAGAGAGAAATATGGAGATACGCCAAGCTCAACAAGGCGGTTGTGCACAAGGTGTTTCGAGGTAGCGGAATAATCTTCATCAATCCACTTGCGATAGATGCGGGTTAAATCTTCGGTGTCAGATAATTGGGCGATTTCGGCCTTATACTCCTTCCTGATTCGATTAAAATAGCATCGACGGAAATATAGGAAGACGGCGTGGACGTGGGAAAGCAATTGCGAGTATGGGAATAAGTGGCGACCGAAGGGAACATCTTCAAAAAGCGAATAAGCGGATATTCAGTTTTTCGAGATCACAAGGAAGTAAAAAGGGGCGCACCCTCCTCCTTGAAATAAGGGCCCCGACTGAAGCTCTCCCATTCAGACTCTTGCATAAAGTCACACTCTTCATCAAGTCTAGTTTCGCATTCCTTGCAACAACGGGCCCACGATTGAAAAGTACAGCGGTGCCCACGATTGAGGCATTTGGTACATAACAATCCGGGTGGAGGCTAGAATTAAGGAAGACCTGAATCAGATAAAAGGACATAAGGAGTAATGAAAGTTTACCTTCATATCCTCGAGCATGTAGGACGCGTACTTCTCTTCTTCACAGGAGAAAGGCATGGTCACGAATAAGGAGCCGACTTTAGTCTCAGGATTCACGGCACGGGCTCCATCTGATCGGTGGCACAGCCACCTGTCAAAGTCGGACCGACTGACTTACCTATCTTATCACAAGACCTCTGATAAGAACGATAAGATATGATAAAGTGGTGTCTCAAAAATGTCCAGTTCGATAAGTCGAGAACTTATTTCAAAAGGAGTTCAGCAAAAACAAGACACTATATTGGACCACTTGGGTCGAGACATTCAGAGACATGATACAAGAGTTCGAGTAGATAAGAATTGCGCTCGACTTTAATTCTACTAGAAAGTATCTAAGTAAGAATCAAAGGAGGGAAAAATTTCAAGAAATAACAAACGGCGCATGAGGATGACGGGCGAGAGCTACCTTACGATTTGGAGCCCGACGCGGTCGCATTTCCACCGGAAGTCCTGCGCTTCGAAGGGGTAGAAGAAGACTTCGTCTTCAACTTAGCCTTCTTCTCCTTCTCGAGGGCCGCGTGGTCAAATTCGAGGATGGGTTTTTCAGTCAATCGATAAACGCGAGGGTTGACGCCATAGTAAGCCTCCGGGTCGTCCGAGATCATGTCGTTATAATCGTGCACCAAGTGGTTAAGGTGTTCGATAACCGACGGCGAAGAGTCGTCCCGAGTAAAGCGCTCGAGGAATGCCTCGGAGCCGACGATTTCGACACAATCCTTAACGTGAGCCACGATATGAGCGAACTGGTCACTCATATCGCGGGAGGCGGCTTCATAAGCGAGGGTAGCAGCCTGCATACGTCTTGCGGCATTAGCGAAGTTGTTAACGACCATATCTGTAACTAAAGGAAAGGGAGTTTTTGTTTAGAAGTTGGTAAAAAGAAGGGAACATGGATGTGGGAATAGAGGAACACTCACCGTCGGATGCGACCGAATAAGTCTTCGCCATCTCAAGGTTGATCTCTGTAAGCTCCTTGGCGGTAGCAGAATGGCTGCAACGAGGCTCCTTGTGATGAGTACAAGTCGCACAGTTTGCCCCGAAGCCGATAGGAAAGCAAATCCGATTGGTATGGACACAAGTATAGCAGTTTTCACGAGGCTATAGAAGAAATAAGGAGACAAGAAGCTGGAAATAGGAACAAGAAAAGGGGACGAACGATTACGATCTGGGAAAAATCAACGTCGTCGATTTTATGGTGATCAATCAGCTCCAAGGGCGAAAAGGACACTTCGTCCGTGTTATATTTGGACTTGCGGTGGCTGGTCGAGGTCTGGAGGCCAGACGAGAACTTGGTGGCGGTAGCACGACGCTTGGCCATGCAGAAATAACCAAAGTGCTCGTCGCCAAGGTGAATGGCCACTACAGAAGGATTAGTGAAAGAGAACTATGTCTTTTCTTTTAAAAAGGGAAAAAGGCTTACTTGTCTCGGCGGCCGTCTTTGGGGTCTTGATCCGAAGCGACATATGGGTAGCAAAGTCTTTTGCAAGTTTGTCGATTTCCTCGTCGGTGGTGACGGTCTTATAGACGACCTTTGATGCCTTCTTGCGACGCTTGATCTAAGAACAATCGTTGGGATTAGAAAAGAAAGGGATTTAGGGAGAAAGAGATGTACCTCGTGAACGTCTTCGTCCTTCTTGGGAGGTTCGCGTTTCGCGGCTGGAGCATCCTCCGACTAGAAGTAGGACAAGGTCAGCATGTGAAGAAAAGAAGAGGATAAGACGTACCTCTTCGCCGCTGTCCGAGTCGTCTTCACCCTCGGCGTCCTCATTGTCGTCCGCTTCGGATTCGGAGTCGACGGCCTTTCCCCTAGAAACAAAGAGAATAGTAACGGAACATGACTTACTTGCCCTTGCCCTTGACAGATCCGGGCGATTTCTTGACAGGCTCCGGAGTGGGGCTGGACTCGCTGAAAAATAGGATTAAGTATACCTTCGTGAAAAACCACGAAGTACAACTTACGCCTTGGCGGGAACGGTAGTCTGGGAATAAGAAAACATCAACGATCGAAAGAGACAGGAGAGGTTAGGAAGTAAAATACCTTAGAAGTCTTGGAGGCGGCTGCCGCCCGGCGAGTCTGTACTGAGCTAGTCACAGAGGCACGGGACTTCGCCGCAGACTGCGACTTCCCCGCTGACGACTTAGGCTTGGGCTCGGGTTTAGCAGCACCGGTGGTCTTGACAGGCTCGGGAGGGTCGACGTAGTCGCCATTGTACATGACGAATTGGGTATCGTCCGGGAGAGGCGCGCAGTCCTCAACCGATGGGTTGAGCGTGATCGAAGTAGTCGGGAAAGGGCCAACCGAATCGTAAGGAGTCTAGACAAAAAGAAGAAAAGTCAGAGATTCGACAAGGAGAAAGGGTGGCAGACCTTAGGATCATGAAAGATCGAAAAATCGAGCCATGGCGCAGGGAAGGGCTGAGCACGGCGAAGGACGTCGTTCATACGGGTGAAGTAGCGCTTAAATTCCTTGGGAGTATCGATGTTCTTGCTCCAGAAGATACGCAAGAAGTTTCGCTGGAAAAACGAAACTAGTCAGATCAAGAAATAAGAAAAGGATTGACGACGTACCAAAACAGGAACAGCTTTACCAACCAAACGACGGCATTCTTCCGGGGGCGTATTCTTGAGTTGGTCAGGGTTCAGGAAGAGGGGGTTCAAAGGAAGGAAGTCCGGATGGTTGAAGACCCGCCAGACATGGTGCGGAAGGACGGGGTCTTCAGGCGGCGGCGTGGGCGAGCGTTGACGTTTGCCTCGAGCCATGGGAGTTGGGGAAGAAGAAAAATGGGGCGTGGAATCCATTGCTGCACTATTTACCAGAGGGATTCAATTGAAGAAGCTACACTCGAAAAGAGTAGCGTTAATTCTTCATTGATGACATAACGGTCTCCGTTAATTCAAAGACGAACCTTGTTAAAGATAGTTCAACCCTGGAATTAGGGATTGTGGGCGAGCTCTTGGGTGAAGCAAGCGGCTGATTTGGAAGAAGTTGGGTATCGAGAGGGAGCTCAGAAGCTAGAGAATTCAATGATCCGCAAAAGACAGGGGCGGGGCATTTGGTTCCGTCAGAAATCAAAGGGGATCCTCGTTGACCGATCAAAACTGATGGGATCAACAGAAGTTGCCGAAGCGGGGGCGGTGCGCACACAATGAAATAGCACACGTGTCCGCAGTCGACCGAGAGTCCAGAAGTCTCGGCAAAGTATCGGCATGAGTCAAGGAATAGAAACGGGCTGCGGATTGAGCCGAGAGACTCTAACACGGTCACGTTGGTGAGAATAAAGTCGCGGTCAAAAGGACGATTACTACTCCTTGAAATAGGACCATTGAACCATGGGTGAAAGTGGTCTAGCAAAAGGAGGTTACTAGCCAATGAAAGTCACGGGGCAAAAGGGGCGGCCATAAAGGAAAATAAAAAGGGATCAATGAATTATCCGCGCGATAAGACATTTTTACTAGGGGAAACATGTTGACTGGGGACAGTCAATATTAGAAATTGGGGGAGATGATAAGCCGTGAAATTTGCCAGCCTTGCAAAGTGCCTAGGAATAAGCATAGACACGCACATCGAAAGGATTATTCAACTGCGAGGCACACAGGCACCTAGTTCCGGAGGAACCTTACTCTTAATGACGGTCTCTTCCTCTTTTTCGGGATCAGATTTACGATAAGGATTCAAAAGGACTAGTCGCGAAACATCATAAAAGCTATAGGACCTTAATTCTAATGCCGGTTTCTTCCTCTCTTTGGGAATCATACTTGGAATAAGGACCGAAAGCCGCTATTTCTACTACCCATGACCTATTGACGATAGGAATGGAAGCCGCAGGAATCCAAGTCACCCAAGAATACCCCAAATCCTCTCTAGTAATTTGTTGAACCAACGGGATAGTGATTTGACAATGGAACATACCTTTGTGGTGGTTACTTTGTACACAAACACGCGACGTGGCAGGTCACCTGATCAATATTTCTGCCAGAAATAAGACCACCGATTAATTCCGAATCGGAATTACTCGGCTAAATTCCATATATGGTTTCTTGGAGTGTCAACCGATCATGGTAGACTATTCGGAACAACATAACTCGAGCGTCCGGATGAAAGGACATATCATCTGGGGTATCTACAGAAAGCCATTACAGAGGGCTATTCAATTCTGAGATCCAGTAAGAAAAGGGAACCTGGGACAAAGCATTATCGAGGGATATTTCCACCTAGGAGGTACCCAATAATTCGGTGATAGATGATCGTGACGCCAGGGGTGGCAACTGTCAAATTAGTAGGCAAGAGACACTACGATCGGCCAATGGGGCGCCAGAACCCTTGTAATAGCGGACATGTAAGCTATAATTTCGTAGAGTATATAAGTAGCCAACAGTAGTGTAGTACAGCACCAAATCTGTCCCGAGAGAGTGAGGCGCTTGGTGGCCCTTACGTATTTAAGGCATTGTTTTGGGGCTTGTATTCCGTTGAATCAAGTTGGTTGTGGATTGGAATTAGTGATTGAGACCTCCGTGGCAAATTGATCGAGACCTCCGTGGCAAACTGATAAAGACCTCCGTGGCAAATTGATCGAGACCTCCGTGGCATTGATAGAGACCTCCGTGGCAAACTGATAAAGACCTCCGTGGCAAATTGATCGAGACCTCCGTGGCACTAATAAAGACCTTTGTGGCATCCTAGGACAGGATTAAAGTCCAAACAAACCAAGCCGGTTAATAGCCGTCATACCTTGAAATAACAAACAACCACTGTTCGACTTAATTGACACATCGTCCATTAAGGTCTAATAGCGCGCAATTCTTAATCATCCGAAAAGCTAAAAGCAAAACCAACCAAATATCTATCAAAGAACCAACTCTACTTTGGTCCCTTAGATCTTCTATCGATCTAATAAGACCCGTATCTCGTCAGGACAGTCAAGACTGTGTGCAATTGGAGTGTGTGGTGTAGTGGAAATTAGCATTATTGAGTGTTTGAGTTGTCTGATCTCACTTTGTGAGTTAAGTAAAACTCAGTCGTTCGATTTGGTGTTAGTTCAGTGCATTATATATCTCAGTGCTTGACCCTGAGCAACCGTTTCATCGCGATCCCCACTGCGCCCAACGTCGCTCGCAGCCTGCTGCCTGGCTGTGGCTAGACGAGCGTGACACCCAGGACAGGTGTTATCGTCGGCGGCGAGGGAGTGCGGGGCCATGGCGGTGGTGCTGGATGTCGCCAGGAGGTGGAGGGAGGAGGAGAGACGCGTCTGCCACACTGTGACAGTGACGTGATTGAGAGTGGCACGTGCATCAATTGTGCCGCCGCTGCCGCCGCCGCTCGATCTGGTGTGATGCCGCCAATTCTATATCTCAAACTCTCTCAGTCTTTCTGCTTCGAGCCAATACATTGGCGTATCATTTGAGTAACCGTCCGATTGGCACGTTCGGTTCCTCCATCCGATTCGGGGTGATAGGCACTTGACATGTGTAGCTTGACACCTATCAGTTCGTGTAGTCGCTTCCAGAACACGCTAGTGAATAGTGAATCTCGGTCACTAACAATGGATTTGGGTAACCCATGATTCTTATAGATGTGCTCGAACATGAGTTCAGCCATCTGCCTAGCAGTATAATTGATCCTGGTGGGTACAATGTGCACCATCCCAGTGAGTAAATCAATTAAGACAGCTAGCGCGTTGAACACGCCGTCACGGTTTCGAGACTCCGGTAGTGGGCCGACAAAATCAACCCCAACCGAATCCCATGGTTGCGACGGGGGATTCAGAGAGTGGAGAAGCCCATGAGGCTTCTGATTACTCGGCTTGGTGCGTTTGCAAGTCGAACAGGATTCGCAGAAACTGCGGGTATCCTCGACCATTTCTTTCCACCAGAAATGGTCCCGGAGGTAATCCAATGTTTTCCTCAAACCCAGATGGGCCAGGATAGAATGTGCCTCAGAAATGACAATTTCACGTACGTTACGGCCCTTATAGACCAGTTTAGGTATGCAGAGGGCGCGGTGTTCGGCTTCCTTGAGGTAAATCACGCCATCTTCGAGCTCGAAGTTGCGGAAAGCCTTCGGGTTATCCAGGATTTGCTTGAAGAAGGGATCATCCCCATAATTATTAGCCAAAAGCTTGAGTAGGTCGAGGCCCTGCCAGCCCGAGTTCACGACGTTGAGAAGGGAGTCGTCGAGTTGGTCGAACTCGGAGTCAAGCGGTGACGTTTGATCGCCGCTAGGATCCGAATTTGCTTCCGCGGATCCGGCGCTGACAGGTGGCTGTTCACCAAAGAGAGCACGTGTCTCTGCTTCCGTTACACCACCACGAGCGGCTGGCGTTGGCGAGGGATCCTCGGTGTTTAACGCCGGGGATTCCTCAGGCTTTGGATGCTTCCTCGGCCTCCCTCTCTTCCTCTTAGGCTCGTCGCTGGACTTTGTGCCCGGGTTCCTTGACTTCGCGTCGAGATATTCGGTTGGATTTTTGGATGTACCCCCGCCCTCCTTTGCGGACGCACGGGAGGATGACGCAAACGTCAAATCGCCGGCTTGCGCAACACGGGCCATCGAACGAGTAACCCGGTCGCTTGACAGGGCCATGGCTTCCATGCCAGCAAAAACAGGCATCGAAATTGAGTCCATTTCGAGTTCGTGGTTACTAACGACGTCGTGATAGGTATATTCCGACCTCGCTCGCACCGTGCCCAGCGCCTCGTTCGAGTAGATTCGCGAGAGCGCATCCGCAAGGACGTTCTCGGTCCCAGGTATGTACTGGATCTCATAATCAAAAGTCGAGGTTTTCTCAATCCAACGGGCCTGGCGCCCAGTTAGATTCTTTTGATTCGCGAGGTGAATTAAACCCTTGTGGTCTGTTATCCAAGTGAATTTACAGCCCTGCAGGATGTCGGCATGTCGCAACATCGATTCTACGCCGGCGAGCATCTCAATTTCGTGAGTACTATAATTCTGCTGTGCTGAGTTCAACTTGGCTGAGAAAAATGCTGCAACGCGAGCAGTTTTCCAGTCGTCTCCTTGAGACACCACGCCAGAAACTCCAGTGGCGCACCCGTCGGTCACCAGCCAGATTTTCGGCGCATCGGGGCTATAGTCCAGCGGTTTACGGTGGTGATTCCGATATTCGGACACCAGCCGTTTGACATCTTGGAATGCGCGTTGCTGGGTGTAACCCCAACGAAATGCGACCGAGTCGCTTGTCATTTCGTGCAGGATTCCCATGGGGACTTGGACACCCGGAACATCACCCCCAAGGTATGTCACTGAGCCGAGGAATCCGCGAAGAAGCTCATGGTTCGTCGGCGTTTTCCAGTTCACGACACTATCCACCTTATTGGAGTCCATCCGGATACCCTGGTCGTCAACTACGCGGCCCAAGATGTTCAGCTCCGATTTCAGCAGTTGCAATTTGCTGGCGCTCAAGTAGAGCTTTTCCCTCTCAAGTATGTCTATCACCTTTTTGACGTGAATCTTATGTTCCTCAAGTGTATTTGAGTAGATAATTATGTCGTCAAGATAGACATCCATGAATACACCGATGTATTGGCCGAATAGGTAATTCATGAGGGATTGATACGTAGCCGGCGCGTTGCAATCGCCCTGCTGAAGCACCAGACTGACCATATTTCCGTCAGGAGTGCTCACGGTGGTACGCGGCACATGGGCGGTCTCGACACGTATTTGTTCGTACGCGTCCTGGCCGTCAATCAGCGAACGGTAGCTGGCGCGCGCAACGCGCCGCAAGATACCTTCCTGATCGGGAAGCGGGGAAGTCATCTTCCTCGTGTTGGCATTACGTGCACGTAAGTCTACCACGACTCTCAGCTTAACAGGCATTGATTTGACCTTGGGTATCAGCAGCATCGGGCAAGTATTTGCCGAGTTGGTGATTTCCCAGCGGCCAGCCTTGAGATAAGTCTGCCGTTTCTCGTCCCATTGACTCCTGAGCGCCTCAGGGCATCGCGAAGGTCGCCATGGATAGATCTTATCCTCATCAATGAGAGGAATAGTGTGATTGATGGCACGGAACGGAGGTAAGCCCGTTTCTGCGGCTGTTTTACAGATGGGCTTCGCATATTCTAAAAGCTCTTCTCGTGCAGCCTGTAGCGCGAGCTCGTCTATTCCGGTAGCTCCAGCGAACACCCGGGCGGTAGCGACACCTTCAAGAGGGACGGAGTCAGCGCTTCCGATACAAACGCGAGCCGGATTAATTCCTATGCTCACCTTGTGCTGGAACAGCCAAGCGGTACCCAAAATCATGTCGTAACTACTGAGGTTAGCCACGAGGAAATTTCGTTCCTCGGAGATGTCTTGATAACTAAACTTCACGTTCACAGAAGAATTTATCTTCGATCTCGAGCCCTGAACAGCGAGCTGCAAGGTAATTGGGTCCTTCAACTCATTACGCTTCAGTCGCAACTGATCAGCAATGGAGCTAGACACCAGATCGCCTAACGACCCGGAGTCTATCAGCGCGCGAACGGGGTCGCCGTTGACACGGACCACGATGACCAACGGCCTGGCTACGACGCGGTTGGTAGCGCGAGGTTTAGAGGCCGTACGTGAAATTCCTTTCACGCTGTCCGCGGGAATTTGAGCAGCGCCAACATGTAGAATAAATTCGCCCTCCACAGCAAGATCTGGCTCATCAAACAACGTGCCGAAGAATGTTCCCTGGAAGGAACGCAAGCCGTGGCGTGCGGCGTTCTCCCGCAGAAGCCGTTTGACCTGGCGTCGCGCGACCCAGTTTGCAAGATCAAGATGCGGGTTGAGCAACTCAAGTTCCGCGATGGCCTCTTCTTGCACCGGCAGGTTGCCCGAGGGATCCC